>VUYV01000047.1:3842795-3853451 GCA_008711295.1 Anarhynchus alexandrinus
TACACTACGGCATTTGTGAACTGGAGTCCTTAGATGGTGCACTGGAGAAGAAGCGTCCAACTAGAACTTGCTGAAAGCCATTGACACAGATGTTACCTGTGTGGTACCACTGGTTTTGGTGTTCATGATATTCTCAATGGGAAGCATTAAAATGGATTTGTCAGATTTTGTTTGTTCTGGTTTTACCACGCTGCCTAGTTTTGGTTTGTCTTGGCTATCCCATTAAAAGAAGACTAGTTCCAAACATGTTCAGTTCCAGCATATTCCTTTCACTGGGATACAGTCACAAGACTGAAAGCGGCAGGTGATTAACACCAATGTCTGGATCAACCACCTACCCTGGGCTTATATTGTTTACACACCCTGATCAATAAAAAACGGTCTGAGGAAGAAAGGTAACATCATACCTTCATCCTAGACCGATGTCCATCAAATAAGGCAACTGGAGAGCAAAGGCTTTAAAAGGCAGCGAGATGATACCTCCACAGGGTTAAGAGAAGGGAGAGTGGCAGAGACAGTCTGGAGAAGAATGGAGGCTCATCTCATTCCCAGGAACTCCTTAGTGTTCTGAAATAACACTGTTGGGCTGTTCCATTGCAATTCAGGGCGATGTCCTCTCAAGCAGAGCTTGTAATGGAGTCTGAGGTGAGGTGAGGCCACATACACGCACATGGGTGTTAATAAGATCATTCCCCGACACTTGAACAATGTTGGAGCTGTTAAAACACTGCAGAAAGATTGCATTTCGTCTCATACATGTTTAGCCACTGATGGTAAGTAATCATTCTCCTGCTTCACTGAACTGTTGGTCTTTGCATAATTCTTCTTTTACATTTATGTTTACTTACTATACTGCCTGCTGTTAGCGAGAGATGGTAATTTTCACAAGACACAATCTGGCGTGATAGCAATTTTTACTAAACCTCAATGAAATGGTGCCTTCTCGACTAACTAAAGTCTTGTTTGGGTACAGCTTGAGCAAATGTAAAAGCTCTGGTTTGTCTTTAGCGCGGTAAGTTTGTCTGTGTGAGTGACAGCTCCACTGCTGCAGAAGGAAGATTCAGTCCTTCATCAATGGCAGAGACTTTGTGTGTTGAGAAATTTCTCTGGTTCCATTTCACATCATCTCAAAACTCATCTGATTTTTTTTTTTTTTGTAAGAATATCTATTTTCTTTGTTAATATTTCCTTTCTTTCAGCTGTATTTCAGATACATTACTTTTCCTCTGCCCTCTTGTTCCCCATTAGTTCTCACAATAACGTGCATTGATTGTTCTTTACTGGTAGTGCCAAGATCACCCTGGCAGTACATCAACTATTTCCCTTAGGAAATGCATTTCTTCTTCCAGGAAGAGAGGAAAGTAGGAAAAAAAAATTATATTTCCATTATATTTCTAAACCAATCTAAATTATCTGCTTCAGTACATGCGTAGACAGTGCAGCAGAACAGTCAGAGTCAAACCTGTTTTCTCTTGTTTCAGAAATTTTCACTTATTGCGCATGTTGATAATTTCTTTAAGTGAAGAAACTTCTGCAAAAAAGGTCACACAAAATCCCTCTATTTCTCCATTTTGTGCGATGGGAAAGATTTGATGCATAAACACCATTTCATCCTGGAACTGTACTAATCCACATATTATTAATTTTAAGTGTTTCCTCAATCCTACTTAGGATGACTTTGGTAAAGATCCTCTGGCTGTTATTCAACACGCTTATCCTGCTAATATTTTCATGATTATCCCATTCTCTCTCTTTCGGATGAGAATTAGGATTTATTCTTCCACTATTCTGGAACCTTCTCACCCTTTCAAATATCCCAGGGGGATCTTTCATAATTCAGTTACTGTTCCTCCGCAGCTCTGGCTGTGAAAGCTCAGGCAAAGCTGCTTAGCAAATAAGGGAGCTCACTTTAGAAAAAAATTGCTGGATTCACCAGGCTTTTATGTTTGACATATCAGTACCACATGTCGTTTTACTGGGGTCGCCAATTCCTTCGCTTCCTCGTTGCGGCTGCGTCAGCAAAAATGGGTCGTCAACCAAAAAGTGACATAAGCTATGTATTTTGCCCTTTGCTTTCTATCAATATATTTGTGAAGTCTTTTAGCGCGTTTCTGTTTTATTTCCCGCAAGATGCTTTTAGCACTTACCCTGTTTAATACCCTCTGAGCATTCAGAAGACAACAACTTTACATCAGAAAAGATTTAGAACTAAGTCAAAGAAGTGACATGTTGCCATCATTCCACAGCCGAGGGGCAAATCCTCGGACCAGGACAGTGCCTGGAAGTCATTAATGGGGATGGAAGTGGGAAAACTGCTTTTATGCTGAGCGTTCTGGCACGATGATATTATGAAGCCTCGGACCATCGCCCCAAGAACCTACAGCCTTTTGGCACTCTTTCTCAGTTCAAACAGCGCTACTGATGCTGCCCATAGAAGCAGTAACCTCCTCTGCAGATGCAGAAGTAAAGGAATCCCAAGAATATCCATGGAAACACAGAACAATTAAGGTCCATATGAAAACTGGATCCTAGCCAGCGCGCCTGCGTTGGTGGAGAGCCCATCTGAAACGTAGGGATGAAAAAGCGCTGAAAGGCCATAGTTAGTTCATGTTGCTGGTTCATCACTAAAATTACTAAACACATTCGTCATCGGGATACATTTATTTTAAAAAATGGACAAATGCTTTTTGCTGCGACGCCGTTAGACCATTTACAAAAGTCAAAATGGTTGTACAGTCTGTTAATGTGTTACTGGAATAAAATCATGCTGCACATTTAGCGCTGGATTATGTGGAGAGCAGCCAATGCTTGTAGCATTGATTACAAGGTCTATGCCTAAGTAGTTCTCTTCCTGATTTATGAGCAATGCATTATCATTCATTGAGTGACAGAGTAAGCTACTAGCTTTGTTAATTGGACAGTAAACCACACTTTCATTCCCATGTCGCAGCGTTTTTCATTAAAAAAGAGACATATCTAACATTTAATGAAATGCTTAAATAAATAAATGGGTACAGAAGTGTTGAATATAGACCCTTTGCCTATTTCAGCAGAAAGGAGTAGCGTACAATGTGTTTATTAATTAGTCTGGCAAAACATAATTAAAGGGCTGTAAACTCTGTGAGGAAGTTAACCAGCCTTGTAATAAATACCAATTTGTAGGTACAGTAGGTCAGCTAGTATTAAGTAAAGAGGTAACCTGCATAGAAACTCATTTTTAGCATGGAGACAATATAAATAAGTTATCATCGTGAAAAATACAGCTGACCTTGCAGATTCAAAGGCAGCAGATTGCAATGTTTTCACAAGTTCACGTAGTTTTTTATCTCCTAGCAACTGTATGTCATTTACATATTTTACCACATCGAACATCTTAAAGAGTTTTTCTGATGACTGTTGTCAGAAAAAAGTCATTGTAGTGTAGTTCCTGGAAGACTGTTGTTTTTTATAACTGTGCTTAATGTCTTTATGGGAAGCTCTGAAGCTACATAAAAGATTTTGGTGTAGGAATTTGATATTACAAGCACTTTCAGTTCTTTTGTGGTGTTTACGAAAACACTGGGGTCTGAGTTCAAGAACTGGCGCGGCTCCTGCTGACATCAGTCTGACATGCACCAGTATAAAGTATACATAGATATATTATATAAGATTATATATCCACTTTATATATATATAAAGTATAAGAATTCTCTTCATTAGGGTTTTTCTTCACCAGTCAGTAGACTTCTGCTCATTAATTATCAACTGCCTGGCAGATAGTGCTCAGAGAGTTGTGGTTAGTGGTGCAGTCTAGTTGGAGGTCAGTAACAAGTGGTGTCCCCCAGGGGTCAGTACTGGGTCCAGTCCTGTTCAATATATTCATCAATGACCTGGATGAAGGGATAGAGTGTACCATCAGCAAATTTGTTGATGGCACAAAACTGGGAGGAGTGGCTGACACGCATGAAGGCTGTGCTGCCATTCAGTGTGACCTGGACAGGCTGGAGAGTTGGGCAGAGAGAAACCTTATGAAATTCAACAAAGGCAAGTGTAGGGTACTGCACTTGGGGTGGAATAACCCCATGCATCAGTACAGGTTGGGGACTGACCTCCTGGAGAGCAGCTCTGTGGAAAGGGACCTGGGAGTCCTGGAGAACAATGGGATGACCATGACCCAGCAATGTGCCCTGATGGCCAAGAAGGCCAATGGCATCCTGGGGGGCATCAAGAAGAGTGGGGCCAGCAGGTTGAGGGAGGTCATCCTCCCCCTCTGCTCTGCCCTGGTGAGGCCCCATCTGGAGTATTGTGTCCAGTTCTGGGCTCCCTGGTTCAAGAAGGACAGGGAACTGCTGGAGATGGTCCAGCAAAGGGCTATAAAGATGATGAGGGGACTGGAGCATCTTTCTTATGAGGAAAGGCTGTGCAACTTGGGTCTGTTTAGTCTAGAGAAAAGATGACTGAGGTGGGATCTTATCAATGCTTACAAATACTTAAAGGGAGGGTTCCAGGGGGATGGGAACAGTCTTTTTTCAGTGGTGCCCACTGATAGGACAAGAGGGAATGGGCACAAACTTGGCCATAGGAAGTTCCATCTAAAGAGAGGTACTTCTCTCCTGTGTGGGTGGCAGAGCACTGGCACAGGCTGCCCAGAGAGGTGGGGGAGTCTCCCGCTCTGGAGCCATTCCAAACCCGCCTGGACGCCGTCCTGTGCAACTGCTGTAGGTGACCCTGCTCTGGCAGGGGGGTTGGACTGGATGATCTCCAGAGGGCCCTTCCAACCCTGACCATTCTGTGATTCTATGATCTTACAGCTTCTGCAATAGCAGGGCTTCATTTAACACGTGGGGCTCCCAGCAATGGTGAGGGAAGGAGGCTTGGGCTGTGGTCTGACACACGCAGTAGTGTTTCTGTCTGAACGGTTAGACATGAATTAGGCTGTACAATTTTATTTCTGTAGGAAATCATTTGGTTTTGTACCACTAATGGTAATAGATGATGAAATTTCAGAAGACCACGTGAAAAGCTTGTTTTTTTCCGTGCCGAAGCCAGGAAAATAGTGTATCTAGATGCAGACTTCATCCAAAATACATGAGGAGAAATGAAAATTTATTGCCATATTGTCCGTCCAGTCTTCTCTTTCCTGTAGCTGAGAAGCAGAAAGACTCCTTACAGGACTTGAGCTGCTGTGGTGAAATAACGGCAGGATAGGCCCTGTCTCGCTGTAGCCTATGGAAAATCATTTGAGCTCATTTGAGCCTCATCACCTGAGCCCATGAAATCACAAGCACCCTGCTCAGTTCGAGCTAAATCTGACAAGAGCTGAACTCAATGGCTGAAAATCTCATTCGCTCACAGAGAGAAACGTTAGGGAATTTAAAAGCAGTAGAAGTTTGTCCGATGACTGAGGGCTGTGCCTCCCGAAGGAGGTGAGCAGGATGGTTAAGATGCCAATAGCAAAGCTAGTGTCAGGCCGGCATCACTTGCAGAGAGCCAGAGAAACGAGTCAGGATTCGGCTTTACGGAACGAAATGCGGCATTTCCATGCCGAGCTCTGGCTTTTCCCTGCGATACGCACTGGAAAGCTGTGCCGTCCCGCTGGAAATTACCCCAGGCTGATCCGCCGGCACAGTCTATCCGGCACCACTTCTTACGTGATCTGTAACTTAACGGTGCGCCTAAGACGTGAGTATTGTACCTGTCCCTGACATTAGGAGTTTAGTTGTGGTTGCTGTAAATCGCTTTTCGGTCCCACCAATTTTCTATCAATGTAATTGATAGTGTGCTCGTTTCCCTGTCCCGGCAATTTTGTGTAATCAATTATAGCACCCCAGTCAGAGCAGTTGCTTTGTGAAATTTGTGAGATGACACAGACCTCGTGCAAGCTGTACAAAATTACCAATTATGGAACTACACAATCTTTTCTAGGATGTCATAAAGTGTCGTTATTTACCCTAGAAAGAGAATGTCTAAACAGATCGGTTTCTCATCAGATGCCATTGCTCAGGGATCTGAAAAATATGGAAATGCCTGAGTTTAAATCATCCGTATGCCTGAAACAGCATAAGAAATTAGTTTCTTGAGCTATTTTTATGTTTTTCTAGCTTACAGCTAAATCATGTATTATGGTGAATCATTAACTACTGACTTTTATAGCTAATCCTTATATAGCCCATTTTTGGCTTCGATGATATTTTTGAAATAAGAAATTTTATAGACTACAAATATGCATCAGACAGTGCAATTATCTGTTTTCAACATGTCTCCAAGTTTAGTCTTTCTCTGGAGAAAATATATAGAGAGGCTGACCTTTATTTATAGCGTGCTTTGTACTGTTACTTTGATCCTTCTACAGCCTCACCTTCATGGGGAGTGATTTTCCCATCATTTGGGAGAGACGCACAATTCAATTCCTGCTCTACATAAAATCCCCACCGATTTGCCGCACGGACCGAAATAGCCTACATCTGCAATACCAAGCGCTCTGCATTCACTCCCTGTCACCAGGGAGGGGACAAATCAGTTCAAACTGATTCCTGTCAGGATAAGATTGGAGGGACATATCCGTTTGCTTGCTACCTTTCAATTGAGAATAAGCCAGGCCTTTAAACGCGAATGCAAGTTCTCCTGGAATTTCTTTGTACGGAAATGCGGATAATAAAATCTTTTTCGTGCCAGAGACAATGTAATTTTATGCTTTGATTTATTCTGAGGCATTTGATTTGTAGTTCTCCCAAGTCCCAAAGAGTCCTGTTGGAATTGAATAAAGCAGTGGATAACACCCCAATGAGAGTCTTCTGGAGGGAAATAAGATAAATAAAGGAAACTCCGCCAGAAGGAGATGTTTGATGAAACCTGGGGCTCGTAGGTGTTTTAGCGCATGTACCTCTTGGTGACAGTGACAAAATACAGATAAAACCGAGGATGTAAATAGACAAGTATGTGGGTTTAACTCCATATGTGTGTAAAGTCAAACTATGGAGAGATGCAGGAGCATCAGTTGGGTCCGCATGAGGTCCACAGGGTGTGGGATCTCCTTATGCTGCCAGCAGAAAAGGCCTGGCATGGCCAAAGGTTGAAGGTTGGATCTCCTGCTCAGACCTGTTCTTTTGCATAGTGTACTGAAAGCGTTAGTAAAATAAATTAGGAAAGGAGTGAGGGAGAGCAGGAATGAGACTGCTGGTGCAGGTGTCATCTTCATCCCTGGGTGAGGGGAGCAAGGACAGCTGGGGAGCCGCCTGGTCTCGTGCTCCCAGAGCTCGGATTGCAGTGGGACCAGTCAGAGCTGCAGAAGACACTTGATAAAATGAGAAAAATAACAATAAGGTGCTTTGGGGAAAGAGGTTCATGCTAAATATGGACAACGTACTGGGCAGCACTGAGGCAGGGAGTGAAAACTGGCATGGCCACTGGCACTTTGTGAAATATAGACATCAGAGAGTCCAGCCAAGGGGATTTTACCCAAACCCTGCTGAAGTTTCTCTTTTGAATCTACCTTCTAGATAGAAGAGTAAAACGACCAATAAAAGCACGCTAAAAGCTGTGGCTGTGCTTTTGATTGCTCCCTTCTCAAGAACCTCTCAGCATTACTCACACCTCAGTTCCTTTTCCTCATTATGTTTAGAAAGGCTTCACAATATTTTATTCTTTGACAAAAATGAAAGGACCCCTTGGTGGTTCAGACAGGTATACATTAATATTGAATGATTTGATTTACATTGACAAATTGAGATGCTTTGGTTAAACTTCAGCTGTCTGAAACAAAATCATTTGTTTCCATTTTTCAGGGAAACGATGGCAAAAATCGAACTCTGTGTAAACTTTATTTACATGGAAACTTCACAAGTAGCTCTGCTTTCAGCTGGGTTTCTGGGGTTCACATCTAGGGGTTGTTCAGGATTAATCTAAATCTGTATGTGGATGGTACCTTTGTACCTCCTTTTGTGTGTCAACGGCTCACAACTACCATGGGCTCCTGAGTGGTAGTGAGGGAACCAAGGAATTGATCTGTTTGAATCCATCAAAAAAAAAAAAGAAAGAAAAAAGAATATTTAAAAAAGAGGAAATTTTGACTGGGTCAGCTGCTGGATGCGGCTGGTTGCAGAGGATGGGAGTCTGGAGCTGGAGGCAGGGGCAGGGCAGGATCGCTACGGCAGCTGCAGGGATGCGGGTTGGCGTGGGATGAAGGTTAAACTGTCCTCAGACTGAGAATGGGATGGAGGACACAGGAGCTGGGTGGGAGGCGCGGGGTTCACCTCACTTGTGGTATGAGGTGGTAAAGAGATGCCGACTCACCTGTGTGTTGGTGCCCAGGTCTTGCTGGGCCACTTTTCAAAAAGGTAATAAATGGGCCCAGAAAAGAGAAGAAGAAAAATTGACTCGTGCCGAAGCTGAGGCTTTAATCTTTTTGAGGTGGCGGATGTAAAACTAATAAAAAAGGAGAGTTTTGAACTTAATTTAAAGATAAGCCTCATCATAAGCGCTTGTCCTGCCTTGTAAAGGTAAGGCAGGCGATTCATTCTCGTATGCAGATGCACCAGCAAGGCGGGGAGTATTATGTAGTAGGCGGTGGGTAATGATGCTTTAAGGGAGAGAATATAACATTTTTGAATTTTTCACAGCTCTCCTTTTTGTTCTTTGTGGATAGGAAAACAATTAGACCTATAAAGCTCTGTGATGAGGCAGTAGGATGGGCAGCGAGATATCAAATGCCTTTTCTCTCGGGGAGGTTAAAGCATTGTGGGTAAACTTTTAAATAAACAGAAGATTTATTCACAGTAGTTGGGTGGCTTTCTTCCAAACTGAAGGCATCCTTTTAATAAAAATTATCCAGTTCCCCCTTCCCCTGCAGCCTCTGAGGGTGTGCGTCCGCAGGGACGAGCGCGGGGAGCGCGTTCCCGCTGGCTTTGGATGCCTCACAAGTCTTTCTGTGTGTGCCTTAATAGCCTTCCGAGGGAACTGAAGTCTCATTTTGTGCGACTCTGAATTTAAATCCAGGTCACAGAGATGTTAAATAGCAAATGACACATTTACTGTGCCACCCAGCTGCCTTCTGTAATGCAGCAGGAATGCTTTCTGAGCAGGGCCAGTATGCCAATATTAACTTACATACAGGTTGTTTTGTTGTGGATGCTAATATTAAAAAAATAAGGGGAAAAAAAAAAGAAAGGGATGCTGCTCACATTTAAATAGCTACTTATTCCCTTTGCACCTTCTCTCCTGAAGTGCTAATGCTCTTTCCTGACTGAAGAATTCCTAAAGCATTAGTTCTTTTCGGTTCAGATCTTTACATTTATGTTTATACCAAGAAAACCCGATTCCAGTTTCCAGGTCACCAGAAATCAAGATTACTGTCAATATGCTATTCTAACTCCTATGCTTAGTTAAAAACCCAAATTACCTCTTCGGTTTATGATACTGTCTGTAATATTCTCCTTTTGTAAAGGCACATACTTTATTTCTCAGGGAGGAAAGCTGTTTGTCAGAGGCTGCTGCATTATTGCAGCCTTACGAGCAAATAATGAAGTTGGACACCTGCATTCTGTACAAAAAGGCTTTTATCAGGCAGATGGAGAATGTGCTCCAGGGCATCAAAAAGGCTCATCACAAGATAGAAAAGATGGGGATATTGGGGTATTCGCTACACAGATGTCCTTTCTGGAATAGTATTGCAAAATACATACCCAAACAGCAGCTAAATTGACTTTTGACCAATAGATGGAGACAAAAAGTGTTTTTCTTCATTAACCTCTCTGGTTCGTTCCTACTGAGCAGGTCAATTTACCTGCAGTTCCCTCCCTGGTAGCAAGTTTGTTCAAAGGAGGTGGATTTCTCTCTCTCTTTTTTTCTTTTTTTTTGCCCAATAAGTATTATCAGATGAGGGATGTAGCTCTGATGAGTGCTTTCTCAAGCACCACAGTTTGTTTTCCCTGAGTTCCTGATGCTGTTCTGATGCTGAGGCTGTTCAGGTTCAGGACTTCAGGTTTGCTTCAATTGCTGAGCTTCAGTACGGCAGTTGCCATCTTGTTAAACATCAGGACGTTTACTTTGCAAACCCCAGGACCCAAAGCATCTAGCTCACAGAATCACAGAATCATAGAACGGTTTAGGTTGGAAGGGACCTTAAAGACCATCTAGTTCCAACCCCCCTGCCATGGGCAGGGACACCTCCCACTAGACCAGGTTGCTCAAACCCCATCCAACCTGGCCTTGAACACTTCCAGGGATGGGACATACACAACTTTTCCTGTTCCAGTGTCTCACCACCCTCACGGTAAAGAATTTCTTCCTGATATCTAATCTAAATCTCCCCTCTTTCAGTTTAAAACCATTACCCCTCGTCCTATCACTTCACTCCCTGATGAAGGGTCCCTCCAGAGCTCTCCTGTAGGCCCCCTTTAAATACTGGAATGGGCTATAAGGTCTTCCCGGAGCCAATCTCCAGTGCAGAAATAAATAAACAAAAGCATACATTTGTATCATTACAGTCTGGGCTAAAATATTGGCAATATCAGTAGTAGCATCTCAGGANGTCCCTGGAGCCAGTCTCCAGTGCAAAAATAAATAAACAAAAGCACACATCTGTGTCATAGAATCATAGAATCATAGAATTAGTGAGGTTGGAAGGGACCTTTAAGATCATCAAGTCCAACCGTTAACCTACCCTGAAGAGAGGAAAAA
>VUYV01000047.1:3854601-3936611 GCA_008711295.1 Anarhynchus alexandrinus
CAGGCACGACCTGCCTTTCACAAACCCATGCTGACTGGGCCTGATCACCCTGTTCTCCTGCATGTGCCGTGTGATGGCACTGAGGATGATCTGCTCCATGACCTTCCCAGGCACCGATGTCAGACTGACTGGCCTGTAGTTCCCTGGATCCTCCTTCCGGCCCTTCTTATGGATGGGTGTCACATTTGCTAACCTCCAGTCAGGTGGGACCTCCCCGGTTATCCAGGACTGCTCATAAATGATGCAAAGTGGCCCGGTGAGCACTTCCGCCAGCTCCTTCAGTACCCTTGGATGGATCCCATCCGGCCCCATAGATTTGTGCACCTCCAGGTGCTGAAGCAGGTCCCTCACCATTTCCCTTTGGATTACAGGGGCTTCATTCTGCTCCCCATCCCTGTATTCCAGCTCAGGGGTCAGGGAACTCAAGGTGTCATTACAGTCTGGGCTAAAACATTGGCAATATCAGTAGTAGCATCTCAGGACCTGACTGGAAAAGCTTTTCTTCTCCTGTGGGATTTACCCCTCTGTTATATGTTACCAAAAATAGAATTATAGAATGGTTAGAGTTGGAAGGGACCTTAAAGATCATCCAGTTCCAACCTCCCTGCCATGGGCAGGGACACCTCCCACTAGACCAGGTTGCTCAAGACTTGGGAACCCTTCAGCCCCTGGGTCCTGCAGGTGGCCTCCAGAATGCTTTGGACTACACCAGGGTCACCACCACCTTCCCCAGTGATGTGCCCAAATCTCTTAGCTTCGGGCTTAGGGGATGAGCTGAAAGCTGTAATAATGACCTGGTACGGGCTGCTGGAGCAAACAGCTTTCATCTTGTTAAGCGTGTCTGGTTTATAGCACCACATATTTGCTATGAATTTCACAGGTGTTTATTCCTAAATATAGAACAACTCAGCCACCGAATACGAGAACATGCCACATTTAAAAAAAAAAAACAACAAAACATTTATTCCCGAATCTTTATTAAGTTCTGACACTTTTGTCTTATATATCTAATGTAGATAAATGTGAGCTACAAAAAAAACCCCACACAAACCCCCCAAACCCCAGTAGTGTTCTGCCATCTGTTGATTATGTTTTGATATGCTGTAGTGAATCAGTACGTATTTCTGATCCATGAATCTAAACGTGATTTCAGTTTAGCTCCGACTTCCTCAAACCACAAACTTCCTTATTTAATTTATAAATTGCTTCTTATATATTCCGCTCATGGCTGGTGAATGTAATTAACATTTTCTTGTGAAAAACTTGTACCTATAAATATCAAGGCCATGACACACATTATTAATTAAAAAAAATGATGGGGGTTGTTGGTTTTGCAAATATATAAGTAGCTTTCCAAAAATGTGTAAGAAATGTTCACATCCCCTTTCTAATAATTATAAATGTATTTATTTTATATTTATTAGGAAGGGGACATGAGAATACTGTAGTAGTATTGCAGCAGGATTGAATTAATGAGACCTGGAATCACTGTTCAGGACTAAACACTCTTTCCCATGCAAACAGCTGATTTCGGTCCTGAAGGAGGTGTGTAAGAAGTCTTCATTAAAATACAATTTCTATCCTAGCATCAGGGCAGTCTGACATCTGTACCCTTTCACTATTATTAACTTCTCCTTTGCAGAAAAATACTCCATTGCCTTTGAAATAATGTTTGTGTTTGGTGCTATTAGGAATAGTCTTTAAACTGAAAGTTTACTGAGTGACAGTAAAGTGTAAATCCTCAGCATCGGTCTGTCTCAAACAAACCATCAGAAGATGGACTTTGATTAAAAGCATACAAGCCAGAGTTTGAATTTCAGTGCAATCTTCTGTCTGTTCACAGGTTAGGAAAAAAAACAACTCGCTTCAACAAATTAGAGAAAGTAAAGCCAAAAATAATCTGTGCGAAATAGGTTGTAATCCGCACCCTTCGAGGGAATTTGTGGAAAACTCTGTGTGACTGTGGTCGAGCCAGCTGTTAGTGCTGCTCCTTTTTTCCAGCTGCTCCTGGTTTCTTTGTTTGTTTTTTTTTTTTCTTTTTTTTTAGGATTGTCTTCTTGCCCGTTTTTCCAAGACTTTGATCCCAATATCTATAGGAATTCCTTGGGCAGATGATATGGGAAGTTACCTCCTAACACTGATCTTTTCGTAATTAAACAAACACAGAGAGCCAATTTTGAAAACATACAAACAAGCAACAAAAGTCCCTTAAACACAACTATGTTTTTAATTACCCGCTTACGACTGATCTTCTCAGGTGGTGGTGGTGCAGCAGCAGCGTGCTCTTCTGCCAGCTGAGGATGCAACTTTGGGGGGATGAAGCGCTTTCAAGTGTCTGACTCCCGCTCCTGCGGCTGCATTCCTCCCTTTTCTCCCTGGCGAGGAGTTCTGAGGATAGATTTTCTTCTTTTCTTGGCTAGATGGCAGATCCTTGAGACCTTTATTTTCTGGCATGCGCAAATAAGGCTTTTCTTCTATATGAAATATTCATAGAATAAAACACTTAAGGAGATGTTAAAGGACAAATAGCATTTAGTCCCGGTCCCAACCCTTCCACCAATTCATTTAAACCCATAAAGGGGAAATTCTGCTGGGAGTTAACGTAGAGCTGTGACTCAGAAATAAGGTAATGGGCTTCAAAATGGGTTGGAGTAAGCATGCTGAGTATGAAGTTGCTCATAATGAAACCCTAAGTACTTAAGGGGTTTATTTAAAAAAAAAACATTTTACTGCAGGTAAACATGATAGACTGGGCTGGAGCAATGCGAAGTTTTAGCTGATTTTCTAATGTACCCTGCACCCAATTTCCTGCGGGTTATCATGCAAAACTAAATTTGGCCATCAACAAGCCTAGATCAACTGGGGACTCGATTAGGTCAAGAAAATTATTTTTTACTGGGATTTAGGGTTTATTTGAACCCACTAAAGAGCGGGTAGCCTTATATTTCACCTTGATTAAAGAAAAAAAAAAGGTCTGGTATTATGCAATTACACCAAAAGTGACATTATGATTTATTGTGTCAAACCTTTCCTTCTTACAGCACCACAAAGGTCAGTGACAAAACAAGTCTGCTGCATAAGATCGAGAAAGAAACTGGGAGTGTGAATAAAAGCCAGGGATGTAATTTTTAATGCTCAATGTCCCTCCCTGCTTTTGTGGCGGGGAGCCAGAGCATAACATTTCACTTGCTTTTGAAAAAATTATATGCAACGCTTTTTTCAAAGAAGTCCAGTTGAACTCCCTGGAGAACTGGGGTCAGGGCTAGAGGTGTAGTTCGGGGGAAGTTAGAAAAAATATTTGCAAACTTTTTATGACATGACTTGCTCTGATGGGATTCCTAGTGATTAATTTTTTAATGTAGTTTTATGGCAAAAGGGGGAAAGAGGTTGCTTAGAAAAACTTGCAGTGGCACATGTTGGCATTGCCCTGTTATGTCATGCAAATTGTTTCTGGTTCTTCAAATTTGTCATACAATTAGGAAGCAGAAAGAATGGCAGATACCTGAGCTGATAAATTTTGTAAATTGATATTATTCATAATTTAAGAGTATAAATAGCAGAGGAAATAAATGGCAAACATCCAGAAGTCCAAGATATTTGTGCATGCAGTGTATGCTGTTGAGTTTCTTCTGAAGTGAATTGCTCAGTTGTTCTTAAGAATATAAGTAGTGTGATCTTCATACAATCTTAGTGACACTTTACAAAGAATTACAGAAGCCTTTTGATCATTAAATAAGTAACTCACTTTGATTACTTTTCTCCATGTTGAATGGTAAATATGATTAACTTTCATGTGAGGACCCCATCTTTGGGATGGGAGAGCAGCTCAATACTCATATCTCTTTTTTCTAATCTTCCAAAGTGTTTTATGAAGTGGCATCTTTACATGTTGGACATTGGAGCGCAGTAAGCGCATGCCCAAGAGATCATTGAGGTTAATAGTGATTTTTCAGCTGACTGCGGTGATCTTTGATGTGGTTGGCAATATTTAACTAAGTTTTCAAACGCTGTTGTTCCTGCAGGTTAGGTTCAGAAACCGCAATGCAGAAAGACTGAAACCAGTCAAATAAACCGATTATTCTATAAAAACAAGCAATCAGCAAAGTGCTAGAATATCCCATTTTGGCAAGAAAACACTCCAGCTTTGTTCTTCTGGTGTTATCATGCTATGAAGAGCCCTCAACAGATTCATAAACTTGTGTTACATGAATGTTTTTCTCGTGACCTCTATGCACGTAGTGTATAATTTGAAACACTATCCATGCTCTTTTCTTGCGCATTCATCGCTTCACCTCTCCTGGTCTCTTGTTACAGGAGGTCTCCATTTCATACAGGCTTAGGTGATTCAGATAAATTAAAACAAACATCTCTACAGACAGTGTTATTTCAGTTTATATGACATATTCCACTTTACCGCAGATTGCCTGTGGTGCAGAAATCTGTTACTCATGGTAACGAGTTCCTGTGCCCAAGACTTTAATCTGTTTTTTAAAATTGATTTAAACCACGGTAAAAATGGTTTATAAGGTTTACAAAGTCTTTTCACTAGTTTAGCTAGATTAATTTAAAATCATTCTAAGTCAAATAACAACTCGGGGCAGATAAGCCCTTATTCTTTTCCTATCTTTCCCTTTCACATGTCCCTTGTTCTTATAATCTCTTATGACTATGTATATTACATGACATGTTTTGGTATGATTTAACCACAGGAACTTTTGAGCTCTTTCCCCAGCAGCTGTGGGAGATGGCCAGGTTTTTGAAAGAAGATAGTTGCAGCTCGCTGTTGTAAAAATAGTACTTGTTATAGTACCTAAAGATCATGGAAACTAACCACATGCCCAGTCAGCTAAATAGCTAGGAAACATCTCAGTCTTTGAAACCCAAAACACAGTGCTCTCAATTTTCTTCTTGTTATGGTAACCGGGGGTAACTGGATTGACTTCAGTAATACCATGTTTGGGAATGAAAATAGGTTGGCTCCGTAAGAATATCCTTGCCCAACTCCACCATCTGTGGACAGAAGCTTGATATACAAAGTTCACATTTCTGGGGATAGTTGCACATATATTTTATCAAGGCAGTGCGCGTGTGATGGGGAAAAAAGTGGCTGCAATACAGGTAATTACTGAATCTCTCATATAGTGAAAATAAACTGATGAATACAAAATCATTGTGAATGGAGTTTAGCCAATTTCTAGTTAAAAAGGAGGTAATTTTGGAAGACATCTTAACTTCAGGTAGTTGCATATAGTGGTACCAGTGCTGAAGAGAGCTGATCACGCCGTGCTCTGCTCGGAAGAGAGGCTTTCGATTAGCTCAGCCAGAGGTGCTGAGGATGGGGTTTGCTTCTCAGCAATGTGCGAGTCCAACCTGCAGCGCTGCCGTGATGCCCACCAGCTGGGTTCACATTGCCAGGGCCACCTGACAGGAGCTTCATGGGTTCGAGAGTACTTGGGAACGGTGGAGTGAAAGTAGGCAATAGCATGGGTTATGTAGGGAAAGTGTGGGAAAATTGTCACGGAAGGCTGAATAGGTAAGATTGGTAATCCTGCATTACATTAGTTGTGTGGTACAGGTGAGTGGGATGGATTAGCATCCCTGGATTAGCATCCCTGTCTTCTTTTCGAGCTTCTAAAACCAGACTGTGATGCCCCTAGCAAAAATGAACACAACAGTTTTACCCAAACACTCATCCTGGATTCAAACGATATTCAAGTTAATATTGAGGAAAAAGAAGTTCAGAAAGAGTCAGTGAAAAGAGTAGACTCTTTTCTGGAAAAAAACTTTTCGAAACTTCTTAAGCAGTGACTGCACTCCAGGCTCTTTCGCTGGGATTCAATACGAGACTAACTTAAATGTCAGTATCTACATGCAGCCACCGTGTCTCATCTGCTGTGCCAGTGGAGACCTGATCGATAACGCCAATGAACCCTGGGGAGTGGCTGGGCTCCGGCTCCCTGTCACGTTGCTCTGCAAATTCCTCTGCCTGTGTGCGCTGGATCTCCAGCGGCGATGGGGTTTTAGGCATCTGGCTCATATACAGGCATATGCATAGGGGCATGGAAATTTAATCTTCCTGTACTGCAGCCTTCTTGCCGTGACCTCAGACAGTCATGCTATTTTTGAGTTTATAAACTTTTAACTCCGTCTTAATGAAGTTGAGCTAGTAGAAGTTCCCATATAAATAATTTAATAATATGTCTGAATGAAATGGCTGCTATCTAACTAGTAGAAATAACAGAAGTGATTAAATTAAATTCAATATACACATTAGCCGCTGAACTACATAGCCATAAAAGAAAGAAGAGTGTGGTCTAAAGAGTTGTCTCTTTTCCTCCCACAGCTTTATAATTATATCTTCAGGGAAATGCCACAGCTCAGCATTTAACGATCTGCCATCAGAGACATTTATGAGGAGATTTTCAGGGAAGGAGAGACTTGACGGTATCTTTTTCACAAAAAAAAGCAGTCATTGCATAGTCTGGCAATTGTCTGCTGAGAGGGGCATTGATCTATATATTTACATATCATGTGAAGTTAAGAATTCTGAGTTTTTCCCCCAAGAAAATCCACAACAAGGTCACGATCTCCCAGGAAATGTTTGGAAAATAGAGCATAAATCTTGGACAATGTCAATCTGTCACTGCCCTACAGCAGATTTGTATGGTTTGAAAGAGCACAGCTGGTCAATTCAGTGACTGAATGTTTTCCGTGAGGGATGGCTTCGGCAAAACCCAGCCCCTTTGCAACACTAAACCATGGGGTATACTGGAAAAGGGGGAGACATTTGCGATGTAGGAAACAGTGGAATGAAGTATTCATGCAGAATTAACAGATGGCACAGACTAAACAAATGGAAAAATTAGCAAAATACTTTTCCTAGTGCCAGACTGTAAATCAAAGTGAAATATCCTTTGTAGCTGTAGCTAGTACGTATATGCAGATATTAATGTTACTTTTGAGGTGAAAACTAAAAGTCTGGATGATGACTGATCTATTAAGTGCTCAGCATGAGTAACTTTCAACTTAAATACATATTTAATTTCCCAAATGGACAAGAAAAAGTCCAGGTTGTGGCTGTCAAGTGTTTCTTAGACATTTCAAAACATGGCCTGCGTAACTGCTCCTCTCTCTGGGCAGGTTAGATTGTCCAAACAGATTCTGAGATGCAGGAAAAGATCAAGTACCCTTAAGAAGAAGAAGACAAACTTAAACAGATCTGTGAGTGCATTTATTTGACTGACTGAAACACTCAATAAGAGTTGAAGAAGTCTCTCTAATTAAGTTACATGTGCTCCTAATCTAGTGAGACAGGGATTTCCGAGACTATATTGTCAGATTCCAAGTGAGGTGGTAACAACATCCACTGCTTTGTTATTTATAGTGACCGTTTATCACTTGCATTTGTCCCAGCATAGGTGGTCAGATAGATAAATCACAATCATTTCTACTTAGAGCAAAAATCAAAATACTGTATACTATTACTTTTTATCCATTTTTAAAGTGGTAGCTCCTGCTGACCTCATTCATGGACTTGAACCTCGCAGAGTAGTTCAGCTGTATGTGTGGGAGCGACAATAATATGCTTTTTGCTTTTGGGCATCTTCTGCTGCAGCCCGTGAACAGGAGAGCCCGTCATCACTGCTGGGATTTTGCAAAGCAGGAAGTAACCAAAAAAGCTGGTTTAATTTCAAGCTCCATTAGACACAGTGTTTGCCAAATGGAAGATGACCAAATTGGTTGGAAGTCTTGTCCTGAGACCTCTATGTCGGTATTAAAAATCTGAAAGAGTAGGTAGTAATAAACAGAAATCACATAATATATCATCTGAATCATTTACTTTGAAATCACTTTGAGTCTTTTAATGTTTGTTGTTTTTTTTTCTCTTGTAGAAGTGTAATTACTCTGGGAATATTGATTACAGAACTGTAGTATCAACCTGGGTTTTCCAGTACCAGGTTGTTGAGATCAGTATTTGAATGACTTAAAGATAATTAGACTGTGTGTGTATGTATATATACACACACACTATACACACACACATACACTTTCTTTCCTTTACTTTTCTTTATCCTTCTTTTAAAATGGTGCAAATGGATCCGTAGCACTATATGATTTGAACACTAATTAGAGGAAGAAAACAGTATAATTAATAAAGAGTAAAGCTGATTTTAATCCAATCTATTATTTTTACCATGATGATTAGTTTGAGTGGCAAGATTTATCCCTCTCTCTGCATACTGAAGGGCTTGTTTTCACGCAGAACTTTTCCCCCGGGAAGCTGTACGTTCAAGTCTCATCAGGTGCGCTGCCGTTGCCTTGTTGATGTATTATTCTTCTGCAAATGTTGCGTTATCACAGATCGTAGAATCGTAGAATCGTTTAGGTTGGAAAGGACCTTTAAGATCGTCAAGTCCAATCGTTAACCTAACGGCCAAGTTACCAGTAAACCATGTCCCTCAACACTACATCTACACGTCTTTTAAATACCTCCGTCTTTTAAATACCTCCGTGGGCTCCTGCCCGTGAATTGAGAGCCAGGGCCTGTTGAGTAGGGTGATTGATAGGTTTTACAATTTCGCATTTACGTTTAAATGGTGAAGTCATACTCAAGTTTTTAAGGTCAGAAGAAGTCACCAGTGTACCCTAAAACAACATCCAGGAAAATGTGGGCCGCAGAAAGTCATCGGCTCCCTTTGCGTCCCGCTCAAGTATCGGTAGGGGAAGTTCAGTCATTAAGGTAAGAAATATCTCGCCGACTCTAATAAGAAGTGGGTCGGGCCTCTGCTCTGATGTATCGGTTTAATTGATTCAGCAGCCAGAATGACTGATACGAAGGTATTGGAACCCGGTCCTGCAATTTGGGCTGACGGTCGTTAGCTGGGCGCGGGGGCCCTGGCCTGTCATTTGTAGGCCTGCCAAGCCGGGGAGTAGCTGTCGGGCACCTGGACTGAACGGCTCTGTTCTCCATTTTTAAAATTGTCCCCTCGAGAGCTATTACCAGGGCTGCCAGCAGAAGGGAGCGTGAAATATTAAAACTATCCTTAGTTTGGAAAACAGGGAGCCTCGGAAGGCGGTAGCGACGCAGGATCTCAAGTCACGTCCCCGTGAGGGAGGAGGGGGCTGGGGCTGGAGGTGCTGCCACAGGTAAGGCAGAAGAGGCGAGCGGGAGAATTAAACGGGTTCGATGGCACTGATTTCAGTTGAATCAGATTCAAAACGGATATATATTTGTGTGCTTGTTTGTTGGGAAAGATGGAATCGGTTCTCGAAGCCACCCTTGGGGGGCCGCGCCGGCCGCCCACGCGCGGTGTTGATATGCAGTGCCGGCAGCAGGCGTCTGCGTCCCAGAGTGCTGGGGAGTGAATGTCAGCTCGTTTAATCTCTGTCAGCCTGGTCCTCCCTCACTTCATCCTCTGAAAAGAAAGTTTAAAAGGATGCATTTAAAGAAATGTTTTCAAGGTTCGCTCGAGGAAAGCGTGCTTCTCGGTATCGCCCTGGTTCCGTTTAACCCTTTCCTCCCCAGGCAACTGATTTCAGAGACACTTCCAACGCCAGAGCTGGAGTATTTAGTTTTTATTGAAGCTCATAGTACAGTGATCGCTCGGTAACTCAGGAGGAAGATAGCTGTGTGTGTGCTGGGCACTGTTAAAAAAGTCAGTGTTCCCAGGAGGAGCAAATCCCAGAGCTTGATGTATTTGGAGCCAGACCCACCCTTGTCTGTCACTCAAATTTTGTATATATGTGTGTGTGCATGTATGTGTATATATATATGCCAGTATCAATCTATATCTATCGATCTGTCTGTCTATCTATCTATCTCTAGATGCATATTAAGGTTGGTAAGGAAAGAAATTGATAGGGTCTCGCATAAAGCACTTTAAAATAAATATTTTCACATCCGAGTTTAGCATGAGACAAGCGATTCTCAGCACTTTAGTGCTTAATTTTTTTAAGGTTTGACTGGTCGTTTTGACAATGTGCTGAATACATCGGTGTGTTCGCGTTCGTCAGATCCTTTGGATGCTCTTTGTCGCTGTGGGAGGACAGGAGACTTTTACAGCCGGGAAAAAGCAGCTCGTATAGTCTTTCCTACAGAAGCCTCCTCTCCCATACCAGAGATTTCTACTTCCCAGGGAGCGGAAGACGGCACACACTGCTCGGCTTTATTGCAAGGCACTGCACCAGCTGAAGAAATGGATCCACTCATTCAGGACAAGTAAGCAAATTCAGCTGGCTGATGAAAGGAAGCCTAGACAACGGTGTTCAAACACTCGCTCCCATTTCCTCCCAACCCCCTCCACCCCCCCAGATGTCTGGTTTCAGTTTTAAAACATAATAACATTTCATTAAGGAGCCATAGCAACCCTTCACTAATTTGTGTAGAGTACATCGTGAGATACATTCTGTACTTATCAACGTTTGAGCACTTTAGATCTTGTTTCATCTCATTAGTGGATGTTTATGGGACCTGAGGGTTTCAGCACTCTCTGACTCATTAGTCAGCCTGTGGTGGTGCGGGTTATATACTACAGGAAACGATTTCCCCAGCCTTTAAATGCTCACACAACCTTCAACACAAGTTCAGTTGGAAATGTTTTCTCACATTAAACAGTCAGTCAGAAAGGAATGTGCAAAGGTGTGTTGGTTGGGTTTTTTTTATATAAACCCACCACTTAGGATAACACTGTGTATATCAAAGTCATATTGTGCTCGGTCGCAGACAGCTGCGCCACCAAAGAGATGTAATTTCAAAGGGCTGGATATTTAAATTGCTGGCTCTGGAAAATTTAGCCACGGGATGGCATTTACAGGAAACAGCAAATCAGAAGAATGTGTCACGTTGGAAGTTGCTTGGTGTTAACATCAGAAAGAGTAGGAATCCTTGTTTTCCCACTCATTTACTGGACCAAAGCCTTTTTTTCCCCAAAATGCTGCAATTAACATAGGTTCATGCGTGATATATTTTGTATGAGAATAAATGTTCATTTTCCTCTGCTAAATTTATTAAGCAGTGCACCATTTAGTAAACTGTCAGTAGCATCTGTTGGAGCAAGGCAAATAAAATACTGGTGCAGGAGGAGGTAGTTTGTCCAGATTACTGGCATGTAGTTTCACATACTGTGAAAAAAATTCCCTGGGTGCATAATCTAATAGGAAATAATCCACAAATCTGCTTTTCCTAATGCTGCTTTTCTTCCCCATGTTCTTCTTCGTTTTCATGATGTACAGTTTTCTCTGAGATGCACTAACAAATAGGAAAAACAAATACAAGTGTGAATGAACAGTGTGATGTAAATGATGGAGCAAGAAATGGCATCTTAAATTTGTTTACAATATGCTGCAAGTCAAAGCATAGGAAACTGCTTTATTAATAAGCAGTTGATAGTCATGTTAATTAGGAAATCACAGAAAAAAATGTGCCACTTGCGTGATAATTGCCTTATTAACACTGCGTAGACTGTATCCATTTTTTCAAGGATTAATGTGGAAGTCAGATTCACATGTTGTGCTTTTGCAAAGATAGTAGGGATTTGCTTCGTTATAGGTGGAGCTCTGGTACTGTAATCGGGAGAAGATAACTGGTAAGGTCCTTAAAAATCACTGCCAAAACGGAAATGCGATGAAGATCTGTATCAGATCTTATCTGAATAAATATTTCTGAATTTTACAGTTGCTACATGGCAAACTGTGCTTATGGAATAATAACTTTACAAATTGGAAATCTCTAGCCTCATTCATCAAGTATACCTACACAGGCATTGCATGAGTTTGCTACCAATCTTTTATGCATGAGTCACTGTGCGCATTGTGGTTTTGATGGGAAATGAAAAACTGAGGACTCATTGAGGGGATTTGGATTTGAAAGAAGAAAGGCAATATTTTATTTCAAAAGGCTGAAGTACAGATAGAAGCAACACCGGTGCTTTTCTTTCATGCCAACGCCGTGGCCAAACAGTTTGTAGAACAACAAGCTATTACGTTCCAGCACGTCGTCCTCCGATAGCCTCGTGCTGCTGAAGTTGTCAGAGGACACAGCAGCTCGGCCGCAAAACCCGCTCATGTGAGGCAGAGGCTGTCAGGGATGCTGCAGGAGGACGTGCTGCGGCTCCGGCACCGGGGCAGCACCAGCACTCCTGCACCTGCGGCTTTCCCCCTCGCTCCCGTGAATCCGAAGTAATCGGCGGGCGCCGAATGGTTTACAAGAGGCTGAGACTGCTGCACTTAGTCCACATTATACCATTTTCAGCAATTAGTTTAAGATGACGCCGGTAGTCGTGATGTGAGGACCCTGCTAATTGCAAACAGCCCAATGCGGTACCTGTGCGCCCACTGGAGTGGCTGTGCTTCAGAACCAGATGGCACTCGAGAACATCTTCAAGCTCTAGTGCTTGTTCCATTTTATCCATATTTCTCGAGTCATTTCTTCAGCTGCAGAAGTTTCTGTACTTACACGAAGGGTAAAAGCTGTGTTCACAGAGCTGTCTGGCAGCCCAGCTTTCCAAGCTTGTTTTTTTTTTCCGTTTAATGTTACTTGAAGCTGAGTGCTTGCTTTTCTGCTGTGCAGAATTGATGCCTCTGTAGCAGGATGGCAGCACCTGAGCTTATGCCATCGCTATATCATCTGCATACAGGTATCCAAGCGGTGGGCTTGAAATCGGTTTGAGAGGTCCATGAGGTACCTTCTCAAATGGAAGCTGAAGGCTGGAGTCCTTTGGCAGGATTTGGGGATAAATGGGATTTCAAATGGTCAAGATATATGCTTGATAGGAGCAATTGTAGCTCTGCCTGGAAGCACAGCCTTCTCTTCCCATGGTGGGCTTGCAGCTTGATGGAGGGTCACAAGGCAAACGTGTCAAGGAAGTAATGAGGGAAAGGTTTGGTGGGTTAGGGAAGGTTTTGGACACTGCTTTATCTTTAGACTTTTGCCATGGGTTGCCACAGATTGTGCTGTGGCATTTTCTTCCAGCACAGGACAATTTTGTCACTCTGACTTCATGGCCTGACATGAATCTTGTTTAGGTGATCAGCCTTGACGAACAGAGGGAAGGTGCTCTTCTCTGAAGTGTTTAGGGACAAGAGCGTTTGCTGCAAGATCATGATTAAGCTGGAGGACTGAAAGGGACTAAACATTAAATGCTGTCTTAAGCTTGCTCATCTCTTGTTAAGCTTCTTGCTCTGGGTCCCGGTGACATAGACCTGGCTGTTTGTCAGGTATTTCCAGTAGTGCAGGACAAGTTAATAGAGTTAGTTCAGTTCTCTATTAGCTACTTATATGCCTTCAGTTCTAGGGCCTCAGGGCTGCCCTTAAAGGCTGTTTTGAGGTCTTTGGCCAATACTCTATGTGAGTGAAGTCTTTAGTCCTGGGCAGCAGCCACTGATTTTTGCTCTTCATGTTGATAAGTTGTGTCACCTGATGACTCAACAGAGATCTTCTCTTTTCATCTGTGCTGGCTTCCTCTTCTCCCCAAAATCATACCTGACTCCCTCACCCACCTTTCCTGCATTGCTTTTCTTGCTCTGTCCCTGGTGTGGGCCCTGTGGAGTCCAGGCCGAGCCTGCACTGCTCTCCAGGGGCCAAGGAGATGTTACCATCGCGTGCTGGACTGTGCTGGTAGTCAGCACCATCTCCCCTTCACAGATAATCTCACTGCTGGACTTCTGTTAGGGAAGATTCATAAAAATATATTTGTAGATAAATTTGCCACAGATTTCCACCATAAAAGCATGACTTCTAATCTAAAATCAAATTTAAATGTGCTGCCTTCTTATGAAGCATTTGTCCTTGGCCATGGTCCATCCGCTGTAGCATCCTGGCTGTGGCCTCAGATTTGATTGAGTGGATTACTTACATCTTCTTTACAATATAGTGATACATCTGGACCACAGCTCAGCTGACGCTGAAGCGTTTTATTAAAGTCGGAGACATGTAAAAATGTATTGCTGAACTGCCGTAGACGAAGTTCTTTGGTGAACTGGAAAATGAAGAAGAAGGAGTTGCTGCAGGGGTCTGATTCAGCGCTCCACTATGACTCAGTGAAATTACTGGGGTCACAGGGATGTCAGGCTGGGGTGGCACAGTGCTGAAACTGGTCCCTTGCCTTGCACGTAGAAACACAGGCTCTGCATTTTCCAGTTGCTTTATGGTTTTACCATGTCAATGCTGAGCAAGGGGAACGGGCGCAGATCTCATTTCCTGTTGTTATCAATAAGAGTGACAGTTCATAACTCCCTGGTGAGTCAGATAATATTTTTGTCCATTTTTTACTTTTATATAAATGAACAAAAAGAACCAGCAATAAGCACACGGTAGTCAAGAGCATCCTGATGCTCACCACATGCAAAATTTATATAGTGATCTCAGTAGTAAACACAAGTGAATATTTCAGTTTAAATCCACTCTTTACTTTGGTCCGGCTCACCTACATGGCAAAAAATACTTCTCCTAGCTATGAGATAGATGGCACTTTTTATAAAGATATGAGGAAAACCAGTAATTTTTCCAGTCAACGATGACATTTGTCATATCCCGTTTAGTGAACTCAATCTCTTTACCGGTTCAAAGTGTTGTTTGTGAAGCCCTTGATGTCTGACACATTGATTTGTCCGTGTAAAAAGCAGAAATACCTAACATTTTCCAAAGAACAAAGTTTCCCAGCAGGTGTCCAAGCTGGAGGTCCTTCTGGGCCACGTGGTGAGAGTTTCTTTAGCTGCAACCCAGAGAACACATAGAGGGGGATAGGGGAGGCTGCAATTTGGCCTCATCCTGCCACATCCATCCCAGGAACTGGGGACTGCTACCAGGTTCCTGCGTCAAAGCAAAGCCTTAGAGAGTACGTCTGCTTTCAGCATCAGCTCCCGTAGTCCCTTACTTACAGAGAACATTGTTTATGTAAGGCGCTGTCTCTCAGGTTAAAAAAAGCTAATATATTAATATTGGGATTTTGATTTAATAACGTAACTGACACATTTGCTGTTTAATATCCTATTCCATGCTGCACAAAGTCCCCAGACTCATCGTGTGCTGTTTATCTAAAGTAATAGCAAAATACATTATTTTCTGTTTTAAGGGTCTATAAAGCAGACATTAGCTGATTTTCAAATACGTGCACTTCATGCTCTTGTGTAAAGAAGTCATAGTCTTCCCAGTTCTGTTTGATTGCAGTTCTACAGAACAATGTTTTTTTTGCTCAGATAATTTATTTTCCCTGTGAATGTTTAATCTGGGGATGTGATTTGACTTCTTTCACCATTTAGGGCACTAGCACAAGTCATGCTGTGCAATGTACGTTTTACATGGTATTCTGCTTTCGGAAAAAGCTAATGAACATGAGCATTTGGGATTCATTGGAAATGGTCTACTTAATGTGATGCTTCTGTAGCAGTTACAGTACTTTCCAAAAGTTACTGCTTCTCCAGTCCTTGCAGCTATTCCTATCAGATACACGGGGGAGCTCTGGCAAGGACATGTAGTACACTAGCTTTTTTAGTGCGAAAATGACTCTTAATCGATCTTAATTCTTATTTAGTCTTTGCACTAACATTCAACAGAAAGAGAAGCTCCAAATTTTGACTTGTGGCAGCGTCTTCATTAAGACTTGAATGAGGAATGCAGAGAACTTCAGTGCTCGGGACACTCCTTAATAGACATTTCTGAGCATTTCCATGTCACCAGGAGTCTAACCTTGACCTTATTCTTTCTGAAGCCCATGATGGTTTTCCTGTTAAGTGCACTGGCTCAGCATTGGCTGGTAATAAAGGAAGAGGGCGATTGTCCTTAATACTAAACCTTTCAGCCCAGATCATTGTAAAAGTGGTGTTAGTGTGATTAAGACTAACAGGCCAAGACTATTTAACTGCTTAATCTTAGAAATGAGGTAGCACAGATTGGAGTGCAAATGCCTGGGCTGCAAGATCAGCACAAGATGCGCTTTTTAAAAAATATATATGTGAAATTGTCTTGCCTGTCCGTGAAAAACACTGGATGAATGTATTTGTCCCACCTCTGTGGTGAAGGCGGCAAGAATGAGGGAAGCCATCACTCCATGCAGAGAGAGACCCAACCATCCCCTGCTGGGAAGTTTTCCGGGTCCCTCTCAGAGGGGATTTGCAGGACGGAGGTATAACTCAGCAATTATATAGCCACTGCGCTTTAGGAAGGGAGCAGACCACAGCTGTTCCTCTGCCATCTTCAACCCATCATTTGTGGAACCAGTTCAGTTTTAGGTTGGAGGCTTTGTTCACCCCGTCCCAATTTCCATCCACTTTAGATACCAAAGCTGTGCGCTGCCAGCTCCCTAATGAATCCCCCGTTCTTTAATGTTTCAATCTTGATAATTCCTCTGTGAAGTTAAGAAAAGCACAGAAATTTTAATTGTGGCATTAAAAGCCACCTAGATCCTTGTACTGAAATCCAAAGGTACCTGTGAGATTTCTAAAAAATCTCGTGTCGGGAAATCTGACAGGGAACTGAATCTGCATCCTTTTCATTACAGACTATTGCTGTAATGATTCGAGCATCTTTTCCTCATCAGGGACAGCATATTTACCGTGCTATCCATTAGGGAGACAATTGCTCCTGGAAGATATGCCAAAATACCACTTTTTTGATGTGTGAATGTTCATAGTCACCTGTATAAATAGCAATGGGCTGCTAGAGAAAACCGTATTGATGCTTTTGCCTTTGCTTCTGGGATTTAGTTTATTTGCCTTTCATGATCAGTGAGAATTTTGTAGAACTGCTTCCCCGGAACAATGCCTGTAAGGAGCAGGGGGGCAGTGGGCGAGCGCCGTGGTCCTGGGGGGGCACTGAGCTGCCAGCGGGAGCTGATATCTGTCTGAAACTGTGAGCTTAATTTAAAAAATATTCGGCATCTGCAACAGGTTTTCTTTCTAGACCCATACTTTGAGACGGAAGAGGGGCGGGGATCTGAGAAGAGTTATCTGTTATTTTTGCTCCCTGCGCTGCTGTACCAAAGCAGCAATAGATGCCGATAGATTTCTGGTAGATAATTCAATGGTAACTTTCTTCCGAGCACTGCAGCGTGGGAGCCTTTGAAAGAAAGAGGTTAAGAGACAAGCAAGTAGGACTGGAGTGCCATTATTACAGCTATTTTTCTTTACTTCTAATACATGTCATCCTCTTTTATTAGGAGCTGACTGTTGAACCAGGAAAACCGATGCCACGGTATAAAAATGATACATAGGCAAGGAAGTATCATTGATAAGTGATCTGAATGGTACTGACCTTTCAAGAAATTGAATAAAAATATACATGCCTTGAGACTTTCAAAAGTAACATCTCACCTGCATCCTCTCATTGTGTGCAGCGAGCGTGAGTACTTCTAGCAGTGGAAACAAGGAAAACAAAGCCGCTGCGGTCCCCACCTTAACCTCCCAGCTGCGGGAACCAGTACATCAGGCATTGTGCATTGCTAAAATCACAGCTCTCACCGCACCGGGGAGCTGAAAGAGAACTGAGCATACCAGAGGTGTCACATTTGAGTGAATGCTCCCCAAATCCCACTTGTACAACTGTTACACTCTCAGTACGCTATTCAAATATCAATTAATTAATGTTTGCTATTGTGTGTGATTTAACCATATATTCAGGGCTTCTTTGTTCACTTAGCAGCAATAAGATGTCACTGCAAGATCTACGGAGAGGCTGAAGGGGAAAGTCAATTTTTAAGTGCAGCCTTGTGAGCTTTCAGTGATTTCCTGTAAATTTGTACTGGCGCTCTCCCAAATTCACACTCTCATCTTGTCCTGGTTCTCCATACCCATAGGCACCCAGCCTTCCAGTTTCAGATATGAGGTCACAGTGTTTGTCTTAAACATTAATTTTTCATAGGTTAGATTTTGTAAATACGTTGTTTTATCTACCAGTCTGTTTATACGCGTTTGATGTGAAACTCCCCTACTTTCCTTTTCATCTCCATAAACAAGGTTTGTGCATCTTGCTCTGCAGAGGCTATTGCTCAGCCTTCCAGGACTCTGAACAGGGAGTTTTTGGCTGACACGTCTTTTGGGGAGCTTCTGCAGACAAAGAAGTGTGGGGAAAAGACATTAGCCAGCTAATAGCAGCTTGCTACATCTCAGCTTTCTGGTACCTTATGAAAGAATTCTGTCCAGACTAGAATTCGCAGCAGTGGAGGCATCCTAGAGCAGCTGAACATAGCTTCAACAGAGGAGGTTTTAGTCATGTGCCTCCCGTTCTCTAATGTTCCCTAAATATGTATCTACAGAAAGAAAATGTAGGTGATAGGCTGGGCATGAGTACAAGGAAGCTTCTTAAGCTTTCATAATGTGTGGATATTGTGGACGTAGTGTATACAAGTGCATATAGATGCATCTATATACACTTAGATAAGCTTTCCACTAAGGAAGCTGGTCAAATACAACCCTTAAAGCAATCGGAGATGACTGATTGCTTTCTGCCTGCGTGCCAGCACAGGGATACCTGCGCGTCCATTCGCAGGAGGCTCGGAGGAGGCTGGGGCCGGCTGAACGCTGGCGTGGGGCTCCCCGGGGCATGAGAGATGACTGCTGGTGGAGGCCAATAATTTACACAGGAAATGGCATTCCTCAAGAGACATATAGACAAAACAACAATTAGAGAGCTCTAAAATGTCCAAACATGGGGTTTCTTCTTCTAATGCCCAGTACCACTGGAGAGCTTAAGAAGAGGTTATTCCCAGAGAGTGTGTAGTACAGTGTACCTCCAGGTAACTTGGAGCTGCCTAATTTCCCCTTGCTGTTTTCTTCATTTCTTTTTTACATACATTATCCAAACAAATATTGAGAAACTGGGAACAAGAAGAGAAAGAAATAGCCCCAGTGTCACTTCTGAACTTGGCTATGCTATGGGCTTTGTATTATGCTGATGAAAAAATCAACCAACTGAGGCATTAAAAGATGGATTTTCTTTTAAATGGATTAGGTTGGATTTAGCTTGACATTCCACTTCACAGAACTGCCAATCTTTCTTCTGTGAACCTGGAAGCTGTTGGTCATATGGAAGTGAAGGTCATATATATGTAAGGGTGGTGGAACAAGAACCCTATTTTAGGGACCTGTCTTTNCGGTGGAAATTTCTCCTTTTGACCTACAGCAGTTGTCCTCCTCTGAGTAACACAGAACAAAACTGCTGAGGTCTTGAGGGTGGCCAGGGTCTTTGTCTCTGCCGGGATCTCTAAAGTAGGACAAGAACCCTATTTTAGGGACCTGTCTTTCTCTAAGCAGGGGAAGAAAGCTAGCAAGGAGATGGGGAGGTTAAAGGGAACAGATAAGAGGTAGGGAATGAAAGGAGAGCCAAGAGGACTGCCATCAGCTGAGGCTTGACTGGAGTGTGGACTTGGCTCCTCAGAGACAATATGTCAGTCTTGGCTGAGGAACGGCTGGAGATAGCGTTGGAAACCTAACTTGATGTTTTGGCCTGCTGTTTAGAGACCATTCTGTCATTTTCTTGGGGAAAAAAAATTCCCTCACTTCCAGATTGCTAGTGCAAAAAAAAAAAAAATAAATTTCCTACCCAAACCCTCCCTATCAGGGTGTTGGGTTGGTGAAAATTACCTGGCAGCAGAGGTCTGGAGTAATGGCATTTCATAAGGCACTGGCTCCTTAATAAAGTAGAATTAAAAGCTGCTTTAGGGAATCATGACCTAAAGAAGGAGCAGCAGAAGGTATTGACACCTACACGTGTGATATAAAACGATTCCATCCCCAGCTGTTTGTACAGAGAAGGTCTGAGAGCACCCTAGCGATTGCCTTATTCCAGGTGTGAATGCAGGTGTTTTAACAGCATGCTAAAAAGCAGAGAGAGAGAAATGGCAAAAAAACCCCCAAACAACTGTGGGTTTGGACACAGGTGGTATTATTGGGTATACAAAAGTTAGTCAAAATATACCAGTTCTGCTGGTAAACAGGAGACTATGGCAGTTGCGACTATTGCTCCAAGGCAGTGCCGGGTCTGACCATCGAGGTTCTCACCTCTCCTCCTGAGTAAGCCACACAAAAATGGAGCCTGTTCATTTATTGTAGAGATTGTAGTGTAAAATGAAGGGAGAAATCCAAGCCTTTAGGCCAATTTTTTTTAATCTTCAGGTTCAATTTAAATTGTTGCTTAAACTATGCACTGAAATAGTGTTACATGAGTAATTAGCAAATTAATAGCTCACCATGTTGTGCAGAAATGTCAGCGCTTAGAAATGTCATTGCTATTTCTTTACTAGCTTAACTTTTCATTTTTAAGCAAATAATTTTGTCTCCACTGAGAATGTGCTGTCTTGCTGCTGAATCATGGAACAATATTTATAAGAAGGCTAGAATTTCAGCATGTTAAAGACAGCTTAATTGACATTAATTGACACTTCATATACATAAATAATTTTTTTTTTTTGCCAAGATGATGTTCTTCAGCCTGCTGGAAGCAGGGGGGAGGTTTGCATCCCGTCTCTTACTGCCACACCTCCCAGATGAAACAGAAGATCCTGGAGGTTTTCAGGGAATCATAGAATGGTTTGGGTTGGAAGAGACCTTCAAGATCATCCAGTTCCACCCCATGCCATGGGCAGGGACACCTCCCACTGGACCAGGTTGCTCAAAGCCCCATCCAACGCCTTGAACACCTCCAGGGATGGGGCTTCTCTGGGCACCTGTTCCAGGGTCTCGTTACCCTCAGAGAAAAGAATTTCTTCCTGATACCTCCCTTCTTCCAGTTTAAAACCGTTACCCCTCATCTTATCACTTCACTCCCTGACAGAGAGTGCCTCCCCAGCTCTCCTGTAGGCCCCCTTTAGGTACCGGGAAGGGGCTCTAAGGTCTCCCTGGAGCCTTCTCTTTTCCAGGCTGAGCAACCCCAACTCTCTCAGCCTGTCCTCCCAGCAGAGAGGCTCCAGCCTTCGGAGCATCTTTGTGGCCTCCTCTGGCCCCGCTCCAACAGGTCCATGTCTTTCCTATGTTGGGGGCTCCAGAGCTGGGCGCAGTACTGCAGCTGGGGTCTCATGAGAGCAGAGTGGAGGGGGAGAATCACCTCCCTCCCTTTTGATGCTTCAGCTGTACTGAGGCTCTGAAGCACCCAGAGGTATGACTGGCATCTTGTGGAGAGACCCACTATCGGCCATCAGCCGTGTCTGAGGCTGCATCAAGAGCAGGCAGCTTGCAGGAGTAAGCCGTGACCTTTATTCAGAGAGCTCCCACACGGCATGTTCCCTGAGGTGACAAGGGTCCACCCATTTGTTACACACTGGCGATATTTTTTTTCCTTCAGCCATTCCCAGACAGCCTCTTTAAAAATAACGATCGGGACGCGGGAGCACAGATCTGGTGGCATCCGTGAGTAATGCAGCACTTAGTGCTCTAAGTCAGTGAAGCGGCGCTGGTCCGGCCCCGCGGATGCACGCGTGATGTATGTGCCGCCGTTCCTGCCGCTCCCGTGGAAGTAATTAGATCACCCAAAGGGCACGTCACTGGGTGTGTTGACTCCACCACTTGAAGAAGTAAGAAGACGTCTTATCCTCTGTTAAGCCATAGTAGGTTACAGTTTGTGCTTCTCTGTTTCGTACCGCGCCCTGGGACGAAGGAGTCAGCTGCGGTTTGCTGGAGGAACCCAGTTGCAGAGCTGGGACACACTGGGGAGGGATGAGAGTGCGTGGATCGGGGCTTCAGTTTCTGTAGAAATCTGCTTTAGATCTGTTGCAAAAGACGTCCTGGAATCTGGTAACTCAGCAAAGAGTTCAAGTCTGTAACAAAGTGCGCCGCAATATAATAAAGCTAACGGGTAATGACAATGCTGTCTTGCATTGCATTATACCTACCAGCAAAAATGCAATATGAGGCATGATTTTCCATCCTGGTCCCTGCCATTTAAAATTAGTTACCCCCCAGTTAGCATTCATTTTTGTTTGGCTGGATAATTAGAGGACTATTTCGTCTTGTTAGAGCAAGTGCAACAAATTGATCACATTATTTTCAAAATGCGTTGTTTTCTTAAAAGTAATTGAAAAGCTGGGGCCAGAAAACCGCCGTCAATACCCATATTTATCTAATTTAAAGTTTTATAGAAACTTTTCAGGAGGGGAAATGTATATTAAGATGACTTTTTGATGCTGATGAAAGTAAAACTGGAGTTTTCTTTTGTGTCTTCTTTTTTTAAGCTAAACCTCTTTGTTAGATACTTGCCTGTAAGAAGTATTTGAAGGTTACAATGAGATAAGCACAAATGGTTGGTAACTCCTTTTTCAGTTGTTTTATCCTAATTAAAATCCAGAATGTTGTTTACTGCATAATATTTATTTAATTGAGGTTTGCAAACCCCAAGTAACAATTTACTTTTATTGTTTCAGCAGTTCAGCTTAGTTTCATTTTGATCACAGAAGAGCCACCAAGTAAACAGTTCATCTGCATACCGTAGATTATTTTTTTTTTTTTTTTGCTGGTGGGAATTTTTCCTAGCGGATTAACTCTTTCCATAGTGACTTTGACATTATTGTAATTACATCTCGTATATAACCTATCACATGAGTAGGAGGAAAAAAATTAAGAGAAACAGCCATTAATTTTGTTCATTCAAATAGTGTTTGCTCGCAAGAAGACAGGCTATTATTTCTTCTTACAAAAGCCATAATGAGAAATTTTCTGAGCTGATTGTTCAGATCAAGCAAAGGGCAATGTGGATTTGATTAAAGTCCACCTGAAGCTATGAGCCCAGGCGTATCGAACGGGAAAGCAAACTCGGTTTCTCAATCCTAGAGTGGTTAGGTAGACCCCGGGCCAATGTCAGTTGGGATTTTTTATCCGAAAAAAAAAATTGTAAGGCTAGATTGGCTGGAAAGATTAAAGATAAGTGAGAAAAAAAAAAACCAACCCAAACTGAAGGTCTATTATGAGGACTTCATACCTTGGAAAGCTCTGTTGATACGACCCAGATAAAATCTTTTCTTGCCTAGGGTAAATGCCACTTAGTTTTTGTTAGTTCATTTTATATTCACTTTTTAGAGATTATTTCCCTCCTGCATTGTTAATACCTCTGTTTCCTCACACGCAGCACCAGGAAAATAACAAGCAATATGAAATTTGGAAAAATATCAGTCAGTCTGCTGCCCTGTACTTGATTGTATCCATAATCTCCCTGGGTAGACATGCCATTTCCCAGGATCTGATCAATAAGGTAGCAGCAGCAGTCTGTGAGCTCCGGCAGTGCGTTAATAAATCCCATTTTTCCGGTGAGCTATATATGAACTCGCGTTGAAGTCACTTGGAGTTTGGTGAGCTGATCAATGGCAGGATTGGACTCCAAAGCCTAATGAAGAGGGAGGAAAAATACTCTGCCGCTCCAAGTATCGTTGCCATGAGGAATAGAAGAAACTTTATATTTGTGTGGTATGACTTGCTGCACGGAGTAAATTATTTAAGTATCAACAGTAGAATTTTGCTGATGCTGAAGACTATGAAAGTTACAGAGAATAAGTTAAGGTGACTTACATCAATCCCAAATGTTTACTGCCACTTACATTTGCAAAGAAAGAGGCAAAATATTTCACCTCACAGTCCATCAGAGGAACATCAAAGATGTTCTCAAGTGGATTTTTTCCCCAAGAAGAAGCTATACACAGAAGTTGAGGGAAAGGGTGAATAAAAAAAGGATAGCTCTTCAGTCCTGGCTTAGCAAGCTCTCGTGCAGTCTTGCAGCGCTGCAGTTGTGCCCTTGCCCGGTCTTACCCTCCCTGCTCATCGAACAGGGCTGACGGATAAGACCTGGGACAAAGTGTCAAGAGGTAGACTGGTACAACTCTTAACAGTGGGATCATGAGCACCATTAGCCATCCCAGTACCCTTCTATTTCATTTACTTTGCTATCGTTACTTTGTCTTATCTACTCAATTAAGCCTAGAAAAATTAACTGATCTCTTGTTAAAAAAACGCTGTTGGGACTCAGAGTAAGTATACAGTATGTGTTTTCTAAAGAAATAAAAAAAGAAAAACTTTGCAAGCAAGGTAAAGCATCAGATGGAGAACTGGTAAGATTGCTCTCTCTCGAGTTAGAAACTTTCCCATCTATGAAGAGATGAAGGGGACGGTCCACAGTTTGGGCTTGGTAGCTTAAAAGGAGTCGACTTTGCCATTCAGTACAGAAGCCATGGGTCAGTAGAAAAAGCAGCTGCTGTAGCACCTACTTCACCAGAGCGAGCTTTGGGCATGTTTTGCCCTGGTTCTGGCGTGTGCAGCCCACGCAGTGGGTCTGCAGTGGAGCTCTGATGGTGAGGCAGGGTTTCGCGAGGACGCATCCAAGCCCCGTTAGAGGTAAATCAGGAACTTCACCGTATTTCCTTTAATAACACCTGCTAGTAGATCATGCAGCGTTGCACAGGCTCAGGACTGAGCTCCTGTGTTTAAAAAGGAGCGATGGAAATGCTTCCTCTGAGGGAGGCCCATTGCAGAGAGAGGTGGGAGTGGAGAAAGGCTCAGCCGGGAGGGCTTGCTTTGGGCTCGGAGTTACACGCCGTGATACAGCTTGTTTTCTGGCTAGTCCATATCCTGGTGGAAAAGTATATTCTTTTCAACTTGACCTGCCTGCAACCGTGATGTTTTGCTTGAGGTTAATTGAATGATTTATTTTTTTTTTTAGCTGATACTCTATTCGGTGAAAACCACAGCTTTTACCTGTATAAAAATCCTTGTGAAGCCAGCTGGATTCTTCTCATACTTCCAGCTATTTCAGCATAAACCATTCTGTGTGCATGAAAGTAAGTTTTGGAAATATTAATTAAAAAAATGTAATTGTCAGGTTTGCTGAAAATGTCTCCAGCCTGATAACCACAAAAGAGGAAGGACACAAAGCGTTGTGTCTAGTTGGGATTTCAACATATGGCTTTGTCTCAAAGCTGTTACAGTATTTGTTACTGACTTGGATGTTTCCTTGTACACTAGCAGAAAAGATGAGAATATGTTTGTCTAACTGCATCATCTTTAATTTCTACCCTATGCGTTTTCTCATTAGTATTCATTGCTCTATAGTCTTTTCCCAGGGATTTTTGGTGAAGGGCAAAATAGAAATGTCGAGTGTTTTTGTAGATTGATATTTGAAACACAGGCAGCTTTACTGGGATGCACTGTAGTATGTTTTATTCTCTGGTTAGGTGTCTGCTCCCATGTCCAGTCAAGTCAAAGAAAGAACTTCTGTTGATCTGACAGAGTTTATTATTAGGATGAGATTATTATCAGGAGGTAGATGAGTGAAAAAAAATATTAATAATTATTTTTGCATAAACATGATTATAAATTTAAAATTCATGTCCTAATGATACTCTATTCATATTCTGGGATATTAATTTAAAATTCACTGCTTCGGTGATTAATCTTGCTTTAAACAAATTTGTTAGAATATTGAAACTGAGGGAACACAAAGGGACAAGAATGGAGTCAAAAGAAATTCTTTTAACAATCTGGCTATTTATAAAGTGGTTACTGTTCTGGTACTTACCTAGCACTGTTTTATTTTCTTTCTAAGTTTTTGTTTTGCCTTGTTTTTAAACTTGCTCATAGATTCATAAGTGAAGGCAATGGGATTTTTTCCATTAACATCATTGAACTATGAAACAGGCACCGCGTGTCATTGCATACATCAACCCATCAGTTTAGTCTTAATGTCTTATTTTTTTGAATGAAAGAAAATAATAACTCTGCAGGGCAGCTGATTACCTTATTATTTTCCATAAATCTACATTACTGTCACATACAAGAACTGCCTCTCTGCCAGAGAAGAGATTCGATTAAAAGGCTGCCAGAACAAATGTACCTGCCCTGCATCCCAAAGTCAGACACACTTGGTTCCAACAAAATACAAGAGCAGATTTCTCAGATGAAGGCCCTCGGCTTGCAATGACTTGTCACCATTTCTACAGAGTTGCTTGAGGAATCAACAGCCGAGGTGTCATTTCACTGCCCTGATGGTTCCTAACTCACTTTTTCTCTCTCTAGGCAGAGATCATATCGTCGTAGGCTAGAGCTTTTCACTACAGATGATAATGTAGTTTGGCTTTGCCAACTATTTGCAAAAAACTATCGGTGTTGCCTCTTCTTCAGTATAGTTGCTTGCCTTCATTACAATATATCTTAATCCTAGATGGGATTGTGGTAGATGATAATCCAAAAAATATAAAAAGTAAGTTACTTTTTGTCAGGAGGCACCTCTAAATAGGGAGGATTTGTTCAGGTGCCCTGTGCTTCCAACAAGGGTCTATTTCTGATGCATTTCTGTGGTCTTACTTGGAAATAAAACCAAACAGAACATCTAAATCAGAAATTCTCCTTAAGCGTTCCCCATATTAGCGGTGGGGGGATTATTTTTAAAGACAGTTGTACATTGTAATTAGTTACTGGCAGTATAATAAAAATGTATTGAAGCCACATCTTTACAATTTGTATTTAAAAAGAATTTCTAGTTTCTATTTAATTATGTATATGAGAGTTAAGTTTTTGCACCTTAAGTCAAAACTTAGAAGACCGATCCAGGATCTGATTTTAAGTATTACTTATTACTTCTACTTGTTAATAAGTTGGCTTTTCCAGGGTTGCAGACATCAGTCACCTCTTTCAGTAGCCTTTTGTTTCTTATCTGCAATATCTAAGGGCAGCATAAATGCTCATTGGAATCTCACATTTAGTATATCGCTTTGGTGTGTTTAGTAGGTTTTTCAGTACTTAACTCTATTTTGTTGTCTTAGAGCAACAAAAAAGTCATCTGTCATCTCCTTTTTCCACACTAAGAGGTCTCATACTTTTTGACTCTGTACTCCTTAGCTATGCGTATGCGCATTTTCTGCTAAGGTTTCTGCCATGCTGCTAGCGACCAGCTTCACTCAGGTGTAACATTATTATTATTATTCTCATCATTTCCTTTGGTGTTAGTTTATTATTGATTCAAGTTTGCTCATTTTTAAACTTGTTGGTGACATTGTAGAAGTAGTTTAGTTTCCTTCTGATACAATTATTTGTACTTGTCATCCTTTCCTGGATTTTAGTGAATTTTCTGGGAGGAGAGCCATTGCCTTTTGCCTTTGTGCTAGAAGGTGTGGTTGGTAGGGAAATTAGTTGTGTGCTGCTGTACCCTCCAGGTCATCAAATAAAGCTGCTGTTTAATAAGAAAATCTGCCTGTGTGGATTCAGAGCAGATACGTATCAGCACGGAGCTCATTCTGCACCCGTTATTGGTGTAAGTGTCCGAGTACAAAAAATGACAGGGGTTGGGAGTGCTTCTATAACTGAAATATAAAGAAAAACTGCAGATTAAAAAATAAATAAGTAATATGTGCCTCAGATGCATCTGGAATTAGGGCATTTAAAGGGAAAGTATTCTTGAATATCCTACCTTAAGGAAAACTTAAGGAAATTCATCTACAGCAATGCACATCAGCATACAACAGAGTTTACCATCAAGAGATGCCAGTAATTGTGACATTACTTATGTGGCATGAGAGGCAATTTAAGGCGAAGCCCACGTATTGACGGGCTTTGCATGTGAGCTTCTCTTCCCTGAGTACCTCAGGGAATGTTGATGATGATGATGATGATGTAAGAAATATCCCAGCCTCTTCCCTGAAACACTCTCCCTCTGGGGAGTAATTAAGCACAGGGAGGTTTGGGGAGATGTACAGACCTTTCTGTCCCCCTCTCCACCAGCGATTGCCTGTGCGGCGCCTGTACGCGCAGCGTAAAGATGATTTTGCACTAATCAAAATAGGGTACCTAAGGAAGCCTTTGAGAGGTGGGGTTTCTAGCAGCGGAGTCGGCTTCAAGCCTTCCAGAAAGCCTCTGGACACAGCGGGTATTTTATAATGTTTGCCAGCTATCTCATCTCCAAAGCTGCAGCAGAATTGGAGACACAGTTTGGGGAAAATCAGTTTGGTCCCAACAAGCCAATTTAAAATAATTTTAAGGGTAAAAAGCAGTGAAGAGCCTGTGTTGATCCTCTTGTAAAAGGCGTATGTGTCATACCTGCCACGAGCTCTGCTAAGTTTTCATTTCCCTGAATTTTTGGAAGTAATTGTTATTACAGATATAGTGAAAGAGCAGAAGAGCTCCCCTCAAGCAATATGGAGATATTTTTTGTCCCTGCAAATGACTAACTATACGAGGATTTCTTTGATGACATGAAAGATTTATTTAAAACTGCTTTGTCCTTTGGTAGCCCATCTAAAGAAAATGGTACTGGTAGAGGTATACTGCATTTGAAGTCTTTTTTTTTTTTGGTTCCTAAAGCGCTGTTGCAGAGTGTGGGCATGGAGCTGTAGTGCTGCAACGTGATGTATGTGCGGGACCTCAGCTACATGCAGAGCAGAGGAGATGGTAGCAACCGGGGTGTAGTCCAGGAATAAGTACTCCAAGTTCTTGGCTATTTTTTACACCTTCCTAAAATAATACAGAAAACGGGACAATATCATTTCAGAGTAACACCACGTGGCAAACCTGCAAGATTGAGTACGGTAGGGTCTCTTTGGAGGACGATCCCTTTTACTCCTCTCTCAGCAAGAAGATTGTGAAAAACAAGAGTTCCGCGTGAGCTTTGCCTCCATCCGAAATCTCATCTCCTGCTCTGGGGTTTCTCTGCCAGCGAGCTGCGACTCTGCCAACTGTTACAGAAACAAAAGCGCTTTCCAGTTCACTTCACCCAGAAATAGCCTGCTGTCTAAATTCCTTCCCAGCCCAGCTCTCCGCTCTCTGTTTTAACATCCCTCCCCCCAATTCTGCGGGGAGGGTCCTAAACCTTCAAGGTATTTTTTCCTGCGGGTCTGGCCCGGAGCACCCCGCGGGGTGGGCTGCAGGCTGCCGTGCCACGGTCTCCTTTCAAGGCACAGGGCACAGAGGCTGCTGCGGAGAGGGGTCAGAGCACTTCACGGGAAGAGATCCGAGGGAAATGCAGCTTCACACACTCTCAAAGGCGAAATCTTGCAAAGGCTATCAAGCACACGGATATGTAATATCTCAATTCTATTTTAAAGCCGCCAGACAATAAAATAACACTGAATCCCTGGCCTGATGATCACATTCCAAATAGAAGGAGCCAGAGGAAAAAATACTTTTATTTCTCAGGAAACAGTCTGATTATGCTGGTTGTGCGCTGACATCCAGAAATCCTCAAAGAGCAGCCACTGGACACTAGAGGGCAAAATGTTAGATTGCCCATTTAGTTTACAGGTGGCTGGATTTCAAACAAATAGTTATATGAAATTTTACACCCTGGTGTATGCACTGACTGGCTGCCCAGAGTGTATTCTGCAACAAATAACTCATGTATTATCTTCGTGTTGTAGGCAGAACGGGGTATCCAGACCACGTGTCGCTCCTGGATCTGGCTCAGTGAAATAGATGCAAGAATTTTCTTTGGTCAGGCCCAAATCACTAGTGTAATTGCTATTATCTGCTTGAATTAGAGTTTGCAGAGCAGCTAACGGATTATTGACTGATAGAAGAAATACATGAATTGCTGAAAGTTACTTGAAAGTTTGAAATGTTTTTTTATTTCAACCTCCTCTCATCAGAAACAGAACTTTTAGGGAATTTTTCATGCATTTTGAAATACACCTTTAAATCTTTCCCATTTAGTTTTAGCAAGTAAATACATTAGTTTCACCAGAACGGAATATATCTATCAGATATGCTGAACCCCTGAGCTTCCCTCCCTCGTACATCGCTGGGAAACTTTGTGTTGGAAACTTGGAGATCACGTATGACACTATTCCAGCTACCTACATCAAAATTTCTTGATTGCTTTACAGACTTGGCTTACTTTGCAAATCCTGCAAGTACGTTTCAATCAAGCTTGAATTTGACTTAAAAATAAAAATATTTCATCCAAGAAATTGGATTTTTCAATTTATTATAACTTTAAAAAAGATTCAAGCTAGTGTGGATGACCCAATATAGTATGACTATCATGTTTTAAAAATCATCAAAGCAATTCTTTCTTATCATCTGAATTTGCTTGCAAGTTTGACCTTACTTGCTACGTTTTCTACATGTACTGCAGTGCTTTAACCACATGATTTCCAGTAATCTTTCATGGCTATAGCTCTGCTTAGAAAGTCAGATGGCTAATAGCATGTCAGTGATGTCACTTTTCTTTATATCAACTTAATCTGAAAATTAAATACATTGAAATTACAGGGAAATTGAGAGTGAAGCAGGAGCTCTTTTTTCTTGCGGAAATGATGTAAGAATTTCATATACATCTCACAAACCTCTTAAAAGCTGCGGTAGGCAGAATGGCTTTCCTCTCTTCGTCTGTGAAATTCAGGAAGCTGTAAACGAGAGTTCTTATTTGTGTAACCTTCGCGTTGTTGTAAGGCGACGATGACGATGACTGGGTGTGCGGTACGTGTTACCACTCTGGCATTTCCTAGACTGATAAATCGAAACAAGGCTTTTCTCCACATTCAAGTGAGACTTGGAAGAACAGATGACCGAACTTATTAAGACTGTGAATCAAGTCAGAAGGGGCCGTGATTCCACTAACATACACAGGAGTGGTTTCTGAAGTTTCTGGGAAATTTTACTGCTTCTTGATCAAAGCTCCAAAAACAAAGTAGAAAAAAGTAAAATCTAATCTCTTCTTTTCTTGCATTTGGTCTCCTTGTCCTAAAATTATTCTTGTCATGTGCCAGTCATTGTGTAGGACCCCAGCACCGTTTGTGAAAGTCCTCCACTAATCACGGATCTCCCTTTTCAAAGCCATAATAAAGAATAGTAAGGACTGTGGCATCATAAATTCAGATTAACACAGCCTTGATCATCTCCTCAGATACTCTCCTCTCTCTTCCTGTGCGTTACTGGCACCAAGATACCAAAAATGCCAGTGTTTTTATAAAAGTCAGATGCAAAATATAGTGATAAGTGCTGAATTTGATGAATTAGGAAGCTTAAAACCACGAGCTCTAGCAAACAATCTACTTTCCATACAGTTTTATCCTTGCCATTTTTACTTAATGCATGGGTTTGGTCTTCTGAATAGTTTTAAGTGTTACGATTACAACTCTGCTGAGTGCATTGTGCTTAAGGCCACAGCCCTTGAGCCGCGGTACCTACGAACCTGATGTTTGCAGAGGTTTTGACCCCATTAGCTGGGCAAACCGGAGTGCGTTTGAGTCACAGCCGTGCTTTGGGGAAATCTTCATCTCATTCCAATATAATTAAGGAAATCCAGGGCACAGTGGTTCAACGTAGAGTGCTTTATGCTCATTCAAGTAGCATTACAGGGGACTGTTGAAGAGGTGTATTAAAACCTCCAGGATTGTAAGCTGTGTCTTTGATTGCCAAGCACAACACTGAGACAGTGACTTGATGTCCTGAATGTCTCATTTTTCCACTTGTAAGGACTATATTGTCAAACAGGGTAATTTACACTTCTGCAAAACCAAGTTCTGTAAATGTAGCTTGTATGTAATATTGATTTAATCTATCAAATCTTCCTATACTGCATTTTCTTGGCAGCGTAGGTGGTGCTGCAGGGACAGGCCAGCAGTGACTTTGCTTGTGCGTCGTGAGCAGGAGCACATGGTGGGTGCCGGTCACACAAGTCGGGGGGGACAGTGCACATCACGAGCTGGAGTTTTACTCTTTGGATCTTTGTGCAGTGAGAGAAGAGTGAAATTTTGCACCATTTGCATGTCTCAAAGGACAGAATTGAAATTCCCACTAGAACAAGGTCAGAACGATAAAAGGGACATGAAAGAGGGTCTTTTTAGAAGGATGTCATTGAAAAACTTGAGCTTTGGAAGGAAAAAATGTCTCAGGGAGTTGGTAATGGGATACGGGTTATATTCCCTATAGGTCACTGTCTGTATTCCTATATAGATCAGTAGTAGTGGCTGAACATGAGAACTGGCTAATGGCTGAGTTAGGCAGGCGATGTGAATGTACTGACTGTTTCGGTCTGTTTTCTTGGGTGATTATTCACATCTCAAAAATGCCATCTTGACTCTGAGTAACTGCTGTCCCCATTAGCACTCTAAACAAGGAGGTCAAGGACCCGAGGGGAACAAAGGCTGGGCTATTGCCTCTTTTCAGGCTAGACTGAGCCTGGAAGCTCACAGGGAAAAGATACTGTCACTCTGTAGTGAGTTTTCCATCTGCAAGAGGCTCTTCTTAAAGTGCTAAAATGTCCGGCTGTATTTTTGCCCTGACATACGGACTGATTAGTAATGAAAATAATGTGGTGAATAGTTTAAAAAAGAGTAGTTAAAGCTTACTGAGAGAGAACAAGCAAGGTAACTTTATACCTAAGACAGAAAAATTGCAGCGTTATTTTGAGGATGGTTTTTTGCCTCAGTCCTGTGAGTAACCTTTAAAAATTGTAATCATATTTACATTTCCAATTTTATACATTTCTAATCCCATGCATTTCAATGGACATTACGCACTAAAATACATTTAATCCCATTCTCTCCTTCCCTCTGCTTCGGGCCCCAATGTTTCTTTGATGGAGAACTGACCGACACTTTTTAAAGAGAGAACATCAAAAAAACCCCATGAATCTTCCAGTATCTAAAGCTGTATTTTATTAGAACTATTTTATCAGAGCACAAACCTAATAATCTAGAAAAAAGTAAATTCTGGTTTGCTGGATGACACAAATTGCATGTTAAAATTTAAAAAAAATAAATAAAAGAATTGGATGGAACACCACCCCATTTATTTCCAGCCCAGTGGCATTAGTAGCCCTCCAGGTTGCTCCAACAGCACATGGTTAAAGGAATGAGCATGAAGTAACGAGCACCTCCTTTCTGCCCCCCAGTTGCACCCTATTACTGAAACAGAGAACAAATGCTGCTTATCCACTCAGCTCCGAGCAAGCAAATTAAATGCTTCTACCGCCCGTCCTCGATGGTGATATTATTTATCTCCCAGGGATGCCGATAAGGACACTGAGTGCTGCAGAGGTCTAACTATTAGGTCTTTGGAAAGGACGCGAGTGCTGTACAGCTCAGCACGGCGGTAGCGAAGCACCCCACCATCTTTTCGTATCCACAGTCCCAGGGAAACGGCTGCCGTCCTTATTGATTGCCCGAGGAGAGTTAAGTGCTGGAAATGGAGTCGGCGGCGCTGCCACCTGCAGCGAGGGGCCGCGCTGCTCTCTTGGCCGAGGAATAAATTGGTACGTGAAGGCAAAGGTGTCAGCAGGACCCTGCCACTTTGCAGATGTTATACAGTTAAACAGGGCTCGGGGACGGAGTGCAGGGATCCCCACCTTGCTCAGTAATAAACTCGGTGATCACAATTAGCATTTTGTCTTCTTTATTGCAGATAGTACTTCTTTTCTCAGCTGTCTTCTCTGTAGGTTCCAGATGTGCTCTGAAAAAGCATGCCAGGTCTACCTCGGGAGACAAGAACATACATTTTCTTAATGCACGTAGCTATCTCTAATTGTTTCTGTACCTGCGCAGTTGTAGATACTTTGGACTGCCTCATATGAGAAATAAAACATGGTTTTAGGATTAGTTTGGACCCGTTTGTGGATCTTGTTCACAGCTGATGTGGGGATGGATGAAACCGAGGGAGACGTGGGACAGGGGAGATCTTCCTCGATCGTGGCATGACCACGTAATCTCTTTTATGAATTAATCAAACTCCATTTTAAGCGGATTGGGTTTATGGTGTACTTTTGTCTCTGCTGTCCTTCCTGGGAGGCTGTCCAAGAAGATGGTGTCTTATAAGGAGCTGTCAACTTCTTAACCTTTGCTATTCCTTCAGAAAATATATAGTAACTTACTCCTTGGCAATGTCATCCTTAAACTTGAATACTTCTTTCCTCCTGATGTCGACTCCTTTTTCTCCCTATCCCATCCAGCCTTACCTCGGCGATTAAAGATATATGACATAAACCTGATTTTTTGGTTTCAGGGTAATTAGTAATATATTGGACCTATATTTTTTTTTAAAGGAAACCTCAGGTAAGAAGTGTAATATCAACATAAAGTCTAATTTTTATGTCAGTGTTATTTTTGAGTGATTCAGTATATGTGTCTGCAATGTGACTAGAAGGTTGATAAAGTAATTACCGTTTTTATGAATCTTGGAGTTATTATTCCCTTAGTACAAGCCCTTGTAACTTGTCAGCTTCAGAGGGAACATTCATCACAATTTTTTTTTATGGTGACATGATATGAAAATGGCTTATGCAAGAAAATTCAGCTTACATGTTCTAATAACTGCTTTCAATTTGTTCTTCTCATCAGCACCATTAATATGCAAATATGATACAAAATTATGATGTCACATTATAGACCTATTCTCTATAATATACTTTGTATGTGATATTTGCCATTCTTCTGGAAAAATACAAAGTATATGGAACAAAATAATGATGACCCTAATCATTGTTCACCATAACCATGACAAAAGAAAGGTAGAAAAGGAGAAATTAATATTGGAAAAAAGAATTAGATCTGTGGGTCACCCACCGACAGGCGTCCTTTTTAGACAACGGAAATGTATCAGTAATGTCCCTGGAAGGCATTAGTTTACTATATTGGTTGGTTTTCTATTGCGTGAGGCAGAAGATCATATTGACAGTCAGATTTGTGATTTTGTCTGATTTGCTCTGTTGTACTATTTTGCAATATATTTACTTAAAATTATTTTTAAAAATTATATTCCTGTTTGGCTGCAGCAGTAATACATAAATAGGCTGTTATGATATTTGTATTTCTTTGTAAACTTTAACTTCTCAGTAAATATGAAACTTTTAAAGTATTTAGATAAAGGCTCATTTAGTATCCACCTTTAATCCGTTAAAAGACATTTCAAGACAACTGTACAGAATATGCACAGAATGAGTGCAGGCGGCACAGAAGTAGCACATGTAAAAAACCAGAAAAATACAAAAAGAAGAAAGCAGTGTTTCTAGCGGCTAATTTGAGATATCCATCCCTGGTCTCTGTCAATCCACAGACTGTGGGGTAAAAATAATTTGTTAGAAATATCAATAGGCAGTAAGAAAAGGTGATGTAAAAAACAATACTGGAAAACCAATCTTTAACCATGGGTTCTGGCTACCTGCTGCTTTTTAAATTTTCAGAACCACGATACCCCAGCCTGATGATGTGTAACTTTGACATGTTACTTAAAAGTGTTTTTCTTGGGGTAAGAAAAACAATGCAAGAAAGGCAGTACGTTAGGTAATACTACGGGGAAGTTGCATGAGCTTAGAATCAGTTTCATTTTAAAACCATATATTAGTATAATTTCCAGTTCTGTTTGTTTTATTCTTTAATAGTCCCACTGGCAGGTGAGCCTGAACACATCTATCATTTTCTTCTAAGCTTCATCTGATGGCAGTGATTATAAACTCCATCACTGGATCCTCCCTGCGAGACCTAGACACTAATGTGAGATTTATGAAGTATTTAAGTACTCACTCTAGAACTGAGATCCAGCAACTGCCCTTCATCTGCTGGTATTTTGGCTAAAGGTTACCCAGACATCAAAGGATCTGCAGAAGTTCCTTGTTCTTCTGGAAGGAGGTACCTGGCTTAAAGTGCTCCTCCACCATTTCTAAAACACGCGGGTACTGGGATGACACCATTATAAAACGCACGGGTACTGGGATCATGCTGGCAACTTGTTTATTTGCCCTTTCTCCTCCCAGGAAGCCCCAAGGGCTGGTCCTGCCCGGGGTGAGGGAGCAGGGCAAGGACGCACTGCGTATTCTGAGCAAAACACTGCAAAAAGTAGTGATTTCCTCCAACAGTCCCAAAATCTAGAAACACATACCATTGCAACAGAGCAAACTAGTTGGTTTTTTTTTATTTATTTATTTCATGTGTATTTATGTTCTGTCGTATGGTTTTTAAAAGACCATCAATAAAGTCACACGGCGTCCTGCAGGACTTCAAGTTTTTTTGAGATGGTGAAAGTTCAGGTCAGATGTGATTAAAGGGGAGAAGAGTTCAGGTCAGCTGTGATTAATCAGTTGCCTCCTCGGGGGACTTGGTGGAAAACACCTGGACCCCGTAAAGGCTCGGGAGGCGAGGATGGAAAAAGAGAAGCAGCAGCTTTTAGGATGCTGTAAGAGAAAGCGGCTTCTGGGATTTAATGTGGGAAGAATGAATAATCAGAAATACAGAGCTGCGGAGAATGAACAGTGGTGAGTGGTAGAGGCTTAATGATATTTTGGAAAAAAGTGATACAGTTTTGGGGGTGAAAGGAGACAGCCACCTGAACTAAGGGTGGCTTAGGGTTCAGAAGAAGAGTGCTGGTTTTTATTCTTATTGAGGGCAAAGCTAGTAAGGGTCTGGGAGGTGAAATGGGAAAGGCCACTTCTTGACAGAAGCCTTGAGGCACTGAAAGCATAGCAAATTTTGCGAAGATAAGAAAGGTAAGGCAGGGGATACGGTCTCTGGGGTAGGTCTCCAGCATTCATGCCCTAGGACCGAGAACCGAGGGGGCTCCGGTGATCTCAGGTGTGAGAGCTGTTCTGCTGAGAATTTAATGTGCTGATTCTGCCCACGTTATACATTATTCTTGAAAATAGGTCTCAGGCTCAACGTGGGGGAAGAGCAAAGATTATTTTCAGCATTCAGGAAAAGTCAGTTGTTGTTCAGGTTTATTTTTATGGAAGACCTGTGGAAGCAAGTTTAAATACAAAACAGAGAAACAGTCAAATTGTCTATTAATAGCTGGTTTTGAACTTCTGAGTGCTGTAGAGGAGCAGCGGCACAACAGCACTGTAACAACTGGAGACACCTAAGTATACAAAAGGAAAAAGCAAAAAAACCTGCCCAGGTGTCACCGGGGAAACTTGGAGTGGAGCTGATGTTGGCCCTGGTGTTTGTAAGGGGCTTACAAAGCCTTGCAGAGCTGATTAGGTTTGCAACCTCAGAAATACTTCTTGGCCGTTTCTTTGAAGTCGGCTGTTAAAGCACGGTGGATTTTGTGTGACATGGAACCAGCTCTGAAGTTTGCTTGTGCATTGATAAAGTTCTTTATGAAAAAAAGTAAAATACTGTCTTTCTGTTGCTTGGAACAAACTGTGTAAAACATGTAATTTTCAGAGTGACTTGGATTGAAAAAAATACGCTTGTACGTTGTTCTGCTGTGTCGGAGCACTTTTGCCAAGCCAGGCTGTATCCCTCGCCAAAGCAGAGGAGAATCATTTAGGTTTTTGGATATAAATGGATAGAGAAATGGGATTGACTGTCGACTTGAAAGTGATTTGTGTGTCTGGGTTGTATCAATTCTCTGTTTCCTGAGGCTTGATGCAGCCACTTTGGAAAGCAAAGATAGCGTACGTATTTCTTAGCTCCAGGCACAGTACGCTGTACCCATACACCTACATAATAACTATTCAAATTTCCACCAACGGTCTCGCTCTCATTTCCTTTTATTTTTGGAGGAGAGGGAAAGGGGGAAGGCAAAGAGGATGCTGAAATAGCATCATTTAGTCAATTTGGAATATAGGTGGGGGCCCGATCCTGAATTTGGTTAGATAAGGCTAAATCATGTTGACCCCCGTGGCTGAATATTTTGGTTGACAGTGCTGTCATCTCCCTGTACTTGTGTATAGATTCAGTGTGTGGGGGATATGTCTGTTGCGTAATATTTTTTTTTTCCCCCAAGGTCAAACTTAAATTTGCCTCAGCTACTTACTCCATTATATTAAAATAACTGTCTCTGGCAATGTCAGCAAAATGTATCAGTCTAATCAGCATCACGCAGTGGATCCCTTCTTAATATGAAGGGAGAAGCACTATCTGGTGTCTGAGGCTGACTGGCAGCCGCAGTGCTGCTGTGCAATTGAACATCCCAGGTTGCGGCTCGGGATGTTGTAGCGTTCCCTCGGGTCCTAGAGTCATCTAAATTGCTCTTCGCTTTTTCTACCCGTGCCATTCAGCACTGAGCTTTGGAGGCTGGGGCTAATCAAAACTATATTTGCCCAAGGGAGAAGGGGAGTTTTGTATCAAGCACTTCCTTCCTTTTAAAGAAGTTCAATTGATTGAAATATATATATTTGTTTTAAAACGGAAGTAATGGGGAACTCCTTCACTGAAATACCTGAAAACATCTAAGATGTTGCAATGTTGTGCACTGCTGCCAAAGAAACATCCTTCAAATGTAGGCATATATTTATTTATTTGAAAAATATAAGTTTATCAGACTTTCAAAACCTAGTTTTCAGTAAATGGAAGCATAAATATTATTTAAATTTTAGGGGAAAAAAAACCCAACCTTTTTCCATATACTTTAATTTGAAGTAACTTGACTTTTAGGCTACTGCTGACATTACTTATCTCTCGCCATTAATGCGAGTGATGTACCCAAGAAAGCCAAGGTGGAGCAGTAGAAGTGAAAAAGAATCACTCCAATTTGTGCAAAACGGTTGTTATCAAGGATGTGATAACCACCTTAGAGATATCTGGAGATTATTGGGAGTCTCCAAGAGAAGGCCCATGTCTCTAATTAGCTGTTAATTAAAATCCTGTTTATCTGGCCTGTATCCATTGGCATTTACAAACAGGATGATAACATGATGCCTCTGTAGTTCTGTTATGTGAGAAAACTTTAACTGGATTTCCTACCAGCCAGTGTCACATAGCTGAACTGCTAAAACCATTTTTAAATTTATTTTCTGAAAGACGGTTATGAAAAGAGCAGGTGAAATACGTTTTAGAAAAAAACAAACTGAATAGACGAAATGGTCCCAAGATCATTGCACCTAAGTAATAGTTTTCCCTTTGTCTCTGCTCCTCTTGGAGTTGTTTCTTCCTTGCACGTAGCTCGTGTTTGAGCCTGGTAAGAGCCTATTAGCAAGTGAGAAACATCAAGGTTTCGAACACAGAACACTGAGGCTTCAGCTGCAGAGTCAATTTGACGAGCGGCTGGCAATGGAGAATAGTCTGTACCCCCCTGTATATTGGACTTTATGATAACGTTGTGTTTCAAAATGCTGTTTCCCACCTCAAACCCTTTGTCCCTTAGTTGCGGAGCTAACGTGAAAGCTGCTTTAATGCAGCTTGTATAATTCATTGAGCTTTTCTCCTTTCAGCAGCTGCCAGCATCTTTCATCGTCTGGTCCCTGCGGGATATAACGTGGTGCGAGGGACCGTGTTTCTGTTTGCTGATTACAGCAGTCCTGATGTTACTACATAATCTGGACGTTGTTCTGAAGTGTTGTGTGTTGCACGTGGCTCTCCGTGATCATAAGCTGTAGGAGATGGGTCGGCAGAGTGCTGCCGTAATGCGTGGGAGATCATTTGCTTACAAAATTTGTTTCCTGACGGCTTAATTGTAAAGGAAAATGACTTTTAATAAGGAGCAGAATAACTTCATAGAATCACGGACTTGGTCGTGACTTACCACCAGCTATTTTTAAGCCTCGGTAACTTGTTGGTATTTTCAACTAAAGTTTTCTTTATGAGAACTGCCACGAGTGAAAGAATTTATTTTTTTTTTTTAAAAAGGCAAGCATGTGTTTGATGTGTGTGCCATATTTGTTGAGTTTTATTTATTACCGTTAGTTTTTGCTAGTGTTTACTCATTTTAATGCCTGAAAGGACCAATCAAGTATCTCTTCCTGCAAAAAATCCATTGATGCTGTGCTGAAATGCTTTGTTCCCTCCTTCCATCTTTAACAGAGGTTTATTTTCTTTGGCAAATAATTCTTGTTGATTTCTCAAGACAGATTTCACAGCGTTATTAAACTTTTCCATTAACTTTTTTTCAGGGAGGTTTGAGCACCCCCCTGGAAAGATGCTAAAGAGGTGTAATCAGGAAAATAAGTTAGACTTTTCAAGGTAATTGTTGGGTTATTTTTATTGCTTTTCAGTAATTGTTCAATGCAAAATTGTCTGAGCCCTCGTAGAAGCGGACCGTCCTGACAGATGGTGTGAGGGACTCCTTGGTGCAAATGCCATCTCTTCCCCGGGGAAGCTTGTGTTGCCAGCTGTGGGGTGACGTGGTTTCAGAGGAAGTGTGGAGTCCCCAGCCAAAGCTCTAGTTTGGTTCCTCCCCTGGGAGATGGAAATATTGGGTGAACTGTCTTCCTTAGCTGAAGAGTTTGTGATGCACTTCAACGGCTTTGGCATAGACACTCTAACCACCTGATTACTACAGAAACGCCCCACCAGCATTTGGTTTGAAAGGAAGACAGTAAGACAGTTCTTGTTATGTATCTAATAGACGGTGATACCAGCCTTGTAGAGAAGGCTCCAGCTTGCAACTCCTGTGGATGGAGGCACACACCAGTGTATTAAATCAGAAGTTCCTGCTCCAGAAGGAGCAAGACTTCAAGCCCGTATAGGTAGCATTTTTCAAAAACTTCAATACCAGCCCAGTCTTTCAACAGCGTGCATCCTTTGGAGCACCAGTGCTGGGGTTGTTCAGGTGTCCCTGAACAGACACCTGCTATACAGAGACCCGCTCCCTTAGCTGGGGGGTTCTGCCTCCACTGCTCTGGACCCTTTTTGTGGTATCCGTAATACCAGTCACAGAGGCAGAGACTGAGACTGCATAATGCAGCATCTTTTGGCTCTGGGCATGGTGGTGTTACTGGTGCAGCATGTTTTTATTTCTCTACAAGAGTGTGAAGCATGAATCAGAAGCTAATACACTTGACTGAACGTGAGTGCGTGTGCCCTGCTCACATCCTTGGTTTCATAAAGCTTGTAACAAATAGTCTGAGTGGCCAGATCTCTTTTCTCTCCCCCCTTCTGGTGACTGATTTCTCTAACATTCAAATACTGCTAATCGTAGAATGGTTTGGGTTGGAAGGGACCTTAAAGATCATCTAGTTCCAATGCCCCTGCTATGGGCAGGGACACCTCCCACCAGCCCAGGTTGCTCCAAGCCCCGTCCAACCTGGTCTTGAACACCTCCAGGGATGGGGCAGCCACAGCTTCTCTGGGCAACCTGGGCCAGTGCCTCACCACCCTCAGGGTAAAGAATTTCTTTCTAATATCTGATCCAAATCTACCTTCTTCCAGTTTAAAACAGTTACCCCTTGTCCTATCACTACACCACCTGATAAAAAGTCCCTCTCTGTCTTTCCTGTAGGCACCCTTTAAGTACTGGAAGGCTGTAATAAGGTCTCCCCGGAGCCTTCTCTTCTCCAGGCTGAACAACCCCAAGTCTCTCAACCTGTCTTCATAGCAGAGGTGCTCCAGCCCTCTGATCATCTTCATGGCCCTCCTCTGGACCCGCTCCAACAGGTCCATGTCCTTCTTATGTTGGGGACTCCAGAGCTGGATGCAGTACTCCGGGTGGGGTCTCACCAGAGCGGAGTAGAGGGGGAGAATCACCTCCATTGACCTTCTGGCCATGCTTCTTTTGATGCAGCCCAGCATATGGTTGGCTTTCTGGGCTGCCAGCACACGTTGCCGGCTCACATTGAGCTTTTCATCCACCAACACCCCCAAGTCTTTCTCCTCAGTCCTGCTCTCAATTGGTTCTCCACCCATCCTGTATTTGTGCTTGGGATTGCCTCAACCCAGGTACAGGACCTTGCACTTGGCCTTGTTGACTTCATGAGGTTGGCGCAGGCCCACTTCTCAAGCCTGTCCAGATCCCTCTGGATGGCATCCCTTCCCTCCAGCATGTCAACCACTCCACACAGCTTGGTATTGTTGGCAAACTTGCTGAGGGTGCCCTCAATCCCACCATCCATGGCACCAGCAAAGCTGTTAAATAGTACCGGTCCCAGTACTAAACCCTGAGGAATGCCACTCATCACTGCTTGCTACTCGGACATTGAGCCATTGACCCCAACTCTTTAAGTGTGGCCATCCAGCCAATTTCTTATCCACCGAGTGGATAAGAGAGAAATCTGTCAAATCCACATCTCTCTAATTTAGAGACCAGGATGTCATGTGAGATTGTGTTAAATGCCTTGCACAAGTCCAGGTGGGTGACATTAGTTGCTCTTCCCTTATCCACCGATGCTGTAATGCCCTCATAGTAGGCCAACAAATTTGTCGGGCATGATTTGTCCTTGTTGAAGCCATGTTTGCTGTCACCAGTCACCTCTTTATTTTCCATGTACCTTAGCAGAGTTTCCAGGAGGATCTGCTCCATGATCTTGCCAGGCACAGAGGTGAGACTGACCGGCCTGTAGTTCCCTGGGTCTTCCTTATTTCCCTCTTTCAAAATAGGGGTTATGTTTCCCCTTTTCCAGTCAGCAGGAACTTCTCCGGACTGCCACGACTTCTCAAATGTGATGGATAATGGCTTAGCAACTTCATCCACCAGTTCCCTCAGGACCCGTGGGTGCATCTCATCAGGTCCCATGGACTTGTGTACCTTTAGGTTCCTCAGGTTGTCTTGAACCTGGTGTACTCCTACAGTGGGGGGTACCTCATTCTCCCAGTCCCTGCCTTTGCCTTCTGCAACTCGGATGGTGTGGCTAGAGCCCTTGCTGGTGAAGACTGAGGCAAAAAAGGTGTTGAGTTCCTCAGTGTTGTCTGTGTGCCAGGTGACCAGGTCTCCTGTTTCTTTCCTGAGTGGGCCCACATTTTTCCGTAGTCTTCCTTTTGTCACTGACATAGCTATCAAAGCTTTTCTTGTTGCCCCTGATACCCCTGGCCAAATTGACCTCTATCTGGGCTTTAGGTTTCCTAACCTGATCCCTGGCTGCTCAGACAACTTCTCTGTATACCTCCCAGGCTACCTGTCCTTACTTCTGCCCCTTGTAGGTTTCCTTTTCCTGTTTGAGATTGTCCAGGAGCTCCTTGTTCATCCCTGCAGGTCTCCTGGTGTTTTTGCCTGACTTCCTCTCCATTGGAATGTATTGCTCCTGAGCTTGGAGATGGTAGTCCTTGGTGGTTTTGGCAGTGTTAGGTTGATGGTTGGACTCAATGACCTTAAAGGTCCTTTCCAAGCTAGATGATTCTATGATTCTAATATTAGCCAGCTTTCTTGGGCCCCTCTTCCCTCCAGGGCTTTATCGCACAGTACTCTGCCAAGCAGATCTCTGAAGAGGCCAAAGTCTGCTCTCCTGAAGTCCAGGGTAGCAATCTTACTGTGCGCCCTCCTTGCTGCCCTAAGGATCTTGAACTTCACCATCTCATGGTCACTGTAGCCAAGGCTGCCCTCGAGATTCGCATTCCCCACCAGCCCCTCTTTGTTGGTGAGAAGAAGTCCAGCATGGCACTTCTTCTCAGTGCCTCCTCTATCATGTGGAGAAGGAAGTTATCACCAATGCATTCCAGGAACCTCCTGGATTGCTTATGCCCTGCTGTGTTGTCCCTCCAACAGATATCGGAGTGGTTTAAGACCCTCATGAGGACCAGGGCTTGTGAACATGAGGCTGCTCCTATCTGTCTATAGAGGACCTNACTCAGTCTTCCTGGTCGGGTGGCCTGTAGCAGACACCCATTGTAATGTCACCTGTCCCTGCCCTCCCTTTAATCCATACCTATAAGCTCTTGGTCCGTTCCTCATCCATCCCCAGGCGGAGCTCCATGCATAATCCTGGATCTTAGTTTGGAAAGCATAAGGCATTTATTTTTCATCTCCCTTCTTTTAACATATTTTTGTAAACTTACTAAAATAAAACGAAGAACCAAACTGACTTTATTACTTAGCTGTAGTGATAAAGTGCCGCTCTGCTAATGAAGATGGTGGTGACGTGAGGAGCTCAGAAAGTGTACATGGTGAGGGAGAGATCTTGTCCCTCATCAATGAACAGATGTTCACTGTGGTTTTCTCAGGCACATTCTGGTGCACCTTTACAAATAAATCCCCTGGAAACAGGACAGTGCTGCTCTTGCGCTGAAAGCTGGCAAGTGGTAATGTCATCTTGAGCAAAGCTCTTTGCTTAATTTATGCTAATCTTATGAAAGTTTTATAGAAGTAACAACTCCGCGGTTCTTTTGTATGTGATTTTGCTAAGGGGAAGATCCCATCCCTTTTGAAGTTGGTGGCAAAATGCCATTGACTCGTTCAGCCTTTAAATCTTCCATGTATCAACAAGACCGTACAAGTAAATAACCTTTTTCTGTGACTTTTACTAAACCTCACTACACATGCACAAGTTTTGCAGAACATTAAAACCAGGCAAAATGCAGCACGTCCTATTTATACGTTGAAGAATTCCAATTTTCTTCAAAGCCAGATCTTCTGCAGTATCATACAATTACTTTCACCTGCATATATGCTTTTACTTCTAGGACTTGCCTTAAATGTGTTTAAAAGATAGGAAGGAATTTCTACCAGGAGATAGCATGAAAGATCAAATGTTTTCCCTGTCTTCATTTTCTTTATCTCTTTAGAAGGCTTAGAGACAGCAGCAGGTAATTTGGGGTCTACATTTTTGAAGAACTTCAGCCCTTAGCTGTTCCCATTACTGAACCAAGCCTTCAGAAAAACGTGGTCACTTCGTAAGGGTGTCTAACAAGAGCTGGCTTCTTTTTGGGGGAGAAAAAAAAAAAAGGCTGTTCATCCTTAGCTTCTATTTAAATAAAAGTTGAAGTAACCTAAAAAGAGGAAAAGCAAAAAAGGGAATAATATTCAGCAAACGTGGAGAATATATATGATAAGGGAAGTAGCTCCTCCAGTAGGATTATAAAAGAGAGGAAAACGTGGTTTTGCCTCTCTTTGTCCTTGTGTGCTCGAGTAATTAAAAAGGGGCAGCAGGCTTGGGTCTGGCAAACGGGAGGAACGTGTGCTGGCAGCGCTGGGGGGGGGGGGGGGGGGGGGNGGAGCTTAATCCTATTTTTAGAGGTCATAAAAGTCTTTTCCTGAGTCTAGTTTGAGAAAAACATTACACGATGCCTTTGGTGGCTGCAACTGCAAACAGGTCATCAGTTGTTTAAAAGCCAGACGTGAAGTTTGGCAAAAATAGCGAGTGTCTGCTGGATTGTGAAAGTTGAATTTGGAGGAAAAGTGAGGTTTTTCACTCTGAATGTGTTCTCACACTGAATTTGTCACATATCACATTCCTCCTCTTCATCCTCCCCTTCGTCTTTTCTCTCAATGATACTAAACAAAACACCATCAATGTTTCTTAGAACTAAAAATGTTTGCTACCACTCTAGCATTTTACTTTAAGAAGAAACGTGGTTTAGTTGCCTTAGATGGAGGACTTGTTTCCTTGCATATCCTGTATTATCAAAAAACCTATTAAAAATTAAGTCGGCCTTTTAAAAAGGCCATCTAGCTTTTCATAGCTCTATTCCCCAAATTCATCCTCTTGGCTCCGCAGCTCCCAGCTTGGCGTTGGTGGCATCCGCCGCTGCGATCCCCGGCTGCCTGGCTGCCTTCGCAGCCAAGGGGCTGCTTGAATGGGTCCGCAAGTCCCAGGCCGTGTAACTCTGTGTTAATTCGGAAAAGCAGGATAATAAACAGAGTTAATTCTGTTTCTGGTGGTTTTTTTGAGCTTCATTTGTGTCTTTGTTATTTTCCCACATTGCTCTGCCCTGTAAAGTGTGGTCCAATAAAGCCATTAAATTCACTTCTATTCACTGTGGATATTAAACATGTAAGTTTGAAGCTGGTGGGAGGAACAGCAAGTGAGGTTAAACTTTTCTCCTCTTCTTTCTGAATTTCCAGAAGACTTGAGGAAGAAGCTAATATTTTAATTGCCTTGTAGTTCTCCAGCTGAGATTAATAGCGCTGTCAACGCATGAGATGACGTGAAGCTGAAATACCGGCAGGAAAATGCATGGCAAAAGCCTCACTGGTTCCCTCTGAAGGGCCAAATCCTGCTCCTTTGAATCCGTCACTGGCTGCGCATTACGGAGATTTAAGGCCAGCTGGTCACGGCTATGTTATACTGCGGTTGGACTAGCTGATCGTTGTAGGTCCTTCCAACTGAACGATTTTGTTCTCTGTCACCTACCCTCAGCTGTAATATAAATGTGTGTATATACATAAATATAAGAACTTGCTCAGTAATTCCTAGCGGAAATTCCATAACTTCTGTGGAAGGAAAACAGATTTATAACTGGGTCCCTGTGCCTGAGCCATCTGCTGGGGCACTGAGGAAGGGGGGAACCGTCGCTGGAGCTGAGTAGCAGGTACCTTCCACTTGCTGAGGGGCTTTCAGGCGGGTTTGAAGCTGTCTGCTGGTTTCACTCATAACCATACTTCCGATTGTGGGGCCTCCATTTCTTCCACGGAACCCTTCCCCCTTGTAATTATTGTTCTGCTGCATGTGTACTCATCGTTGCTTGTGCTGTAAACCTGAAGGACGTCACAACTAAGTGGGAAGGCACGTTGCTTTTAGATTTGGCATTTTTTCCCCCTCTAATATGGGTGCAAATTAGAAATATAGAATGGTTAGAATTGGAAGGGACCTAAAAGACCAACCAGTTCCAACCCCCCTGCCATGGGCAGGGACACCTTTCGCTAGACCAGGTTGCTCCAAGCCCCGTCCAACCTGGCCTTGAAATTCTTCATGTTGATTCTTCAGCCGGACACTGGGAATATTTAAAAAAAAAAAAGGCTGTGTTTTAAGGGAAGAAATATTAATAACAGAGAGAGAAAACATCAAAATTTGCTATTTGGTGTTTGCTTCTCTACGTGCATTTAAGTTTGTCAGCTGGCAGGGGTTGTTCAGCCCAAACAGATGTCCCTTTTCTCAACTGGAGACCAAACGCGGAGGGATGAACTGGATTTTTCATTGCTTGTATTTCTCGGGAGAGAGAGAGTGATGTGAAACTCAGTTTCTACATTACCAGGGAGAAAACAGCTGTTTCTGCGAGCTTCGGCTGCAGATTTCCAGCCATCCTTCTGCTCGGCGCTGCCTCTCAGCCTTGCTGCCACCGAGGGCCGGTGGGGTATGGACAGGAGGACACGGTGGAGGGTGGGGAGAGCCGGTGGTTGTGCCGGTGCCTTACAGCATCGGTACAGGGTATTAGATTTACTTGTGTAACTAATGGATTTTGTGAGTTGAACTCACACTTGAGGTGATGCTCGTCTCGAAGTCTCTAGCAAGCGTGTGTAAGAGCGTTGGGGTTTTTAGTAGTATCTGCAACTAATTTGCGTCTCTTATTCCGAGGACTAAGCAGGCATAAGATATGGTACAAACATTTCCAATACTTGCTCTTGGCAATGGAAGTTGACAAAGATCTCTTGGAAAAAGGAGGAAAAGATAAGCTACTTGGAAATGATAAAATATAGCTACGTTTGTATTTTATTTGTCGTTTTAGGAGATGAACGGATGGATCTGCAGAACAATGCACATTATTGTGAAGAAGTCCTAGTTACAGCCTCCTTTTTTTCTGCAGTAAGAGAGATAGACGTGAGCTTAGTCTCCCGGTTTTCTTTACCCTGGTGAATTCCAGTCGTGATTCATTCTCACTAATGAGATCAAAGCGCAGCGTTCCCCTTGCACTAACACACTACCTCAGAGACATTAATTGCTTCTCCGAAATATATGAGTGTTGGCAAACCCACAGAACTTCATTTTGTTTTTGCAGGTGCTTAACCAACCTTTGAGCTTGAAAAAAAAATATTATTTATTTTATTGCACTTTATGCCAAATGAATGGATGAGAGATGGATGAGAGATTGCCCCTCTACTCCACTCTCGTGAGACCCCACCTGGAGTACTGCGTCCAGCTCTGGAGTCCCCAACATAAGAAGGACATGGACCTGTTGGAGCGTGTCCAGAGGAGGGCCACGAGGATGNAAGATAAGCTACTTGGAAATGATAAAATATAGCTACGTTTGTATTTTATTTGTCGTTTTAGGAGATGAACGGATGGATCTGCAGAACAATGCACATTATTGTGAAGAAGTCCTAGTTACAGCCTCCTTTTTTTCTGCAGTAAGAGAGATAGACGTGAGCTTAGTCTCCCGGTTTTCTTTACCCTGGTGAATTCCAGTCGTGATTCATTCTCACTAATGAGATCAAAGCGCAGCGTTCCCCTTGCACTAACACACTACCTCAGAGACATTAATTGCTTCTCCGAAATATATGAGTGTTGGCAAACCCACAGAACTTCATTTTGTTTTTGCAGGTGCTTAACCAACCTTTGAGCTTGAAAAAAAAATATTATTTATTTTATTGCACTTTATGCCAAATGAATGGATGAGAGATTACTCTCCAGCTTAGCTGACGTGAAGCAGACCCTGGCAGGTAGGAGCTCTCGGCGAGCGTAGGCAAAGGTCAGTCCCGGGCTGGGTGTGGGAGCTGATGCAGGACATGCTGATGGAGATAAGGGTGATGAATTTTTATTTTCTAGCCTGAGAAACTGATAGGGCGGTAGAACTGATAGGATAGTAACGGAATGCTTTTCTAAATGGGCTTAAATAGGATTGACACTGAAAAGGTGTTGGCAGATTATGGCGTATTCACTTCCACTTCTGTGAAATGTATTCCAGTTCATCTAAATTGGTTGTGACTGTTACCGTGAATCAGAAAGGTTGACCTATAGGGCAATTATTTTCTTTAAGTTAAACAGTTCAGATTGTGGACAATGTTGTGCTTAAAATATTTTTTAAAAAAAATTAAAAGTGGTAGGCTGGTCCAGTTGTTTCATTATGCAAGTTAAATTCCAGCAGATGTGTATCGCAGGTGTAGATGATCAACGCTTTATGACAATCCTGTTTCTAATTTTCCTCTAATTTCCTTGATTGCTTATGAGTTAATTGTGTGTGTAGTGATAGANATTACTCTCCAGCTTAGCTGACATGAAGCAGACCCTGGCAGGTAGGAGCTCTTGGCGAGCGTAGGCAAAGGTCAGTCCCGGGCTGGGTGTGGGAGCTGATGCAGGACATGCTGATGGAGATAAGGGTGATGAATTTTTATTTTCTAGCCTGAGAAACTGATAGGGCGGTAGAACTGATAGGATAGTAACGGAATGCTTTTCTAAACGGGCTTAAATAGGATTGACACTGAAAAGGTGTTGGCAGATTATGGCGTATTCACTTCCACTTCTGTGAAATGTATTCCAGTTCATCTAAATTGGTTGTGACTGTTACTGTGAATCAGAAAGGTTGACCTATAGGGCAATTATTTTCTTTAAGTTAAACAGTTCAGATTGTGGACAATGTTGTGCTTAAAATATTTTTAAAAAAAATTAAAAGTGGTAGGCTGGTCCAGTTGTTTCATTATGCAAGTTAAATTCCAGCAGATGTGTATCGCAGGTGTAGATGATCAACGCTTTATGACAATCCTGTTTCTAATTTTCCTCTAATTTCCTTGATTGCTTATGAGTTAATTGTGTGTGTAGTGATAGAAAGACTTCAGAATGCTGCTTCATCAGTTAATTAAGAGTAAATCAACACATTTTAAAAGGTGGTAAAATAGTTTTAGACTTTTATTTGTGTTTTGTTGAGTGGTAACTGCTTTTTTTAAATTTCTTTTTCTTCTTCTGAACTCAGTGCTCTGCAAACCTGATGTGTAATTGGCGATTGGCTACCGAATTGGAAGCTAACTGATTAAACAACTGTTATCGTGTTAATTGAGAGATACCTTTATATTTCTGAATCTCTCAAACACCTTTGCACTGCTTGTGTAAAGAATACTGGGACTGAGTGATGCTTTGGTTTTAGTTCACTAAGGAGTTTACACAAGTATAAATATAATTGCACCTCTCTTTTCCAATTGATTTTATTACAGTGCTTAATGGTTTGTTGAATAGTTTATAGGATAATGAATGTCATTTTCTTGTATTATACCATAAATAACTTGGCAAATTTTTAATTAGGATAATCATGGTAGCTTTTGCTACTGCTGTAATCAAGCTTTGCTTTTTGCATCCAAGAACTAATGTACATCTATATCAAGTTAAACCAATTATGTTTTTCTAGAGAGTACAAGTTTTTTTGATTGTATGTTTGGGTTTTTTTTTAATAGCACTTCCCTTCTTGAATCTTGGCTCTGCTTCTGTTGAAATGATAATTAGCTCCATTGGATGAGTTTTAATTACTTTAATATTCTGATTAGAAGAATGCAGAGGACACAAGTTTTGTTCATGAAACATTTTGAAGTTTGGCTTTCTGTAGTATTTGAAGAAAATCAGGCATTTCCTTGTCTAGTGTATAAAGGAATTTTAAAAAACACTAGTGAAGTTAAATGCTTACTTTGGTTTTGGTTGTAAACTTAAAGCCTATTAGCAGTTTTGGAAATTAAAAATGCAGAAAGAGAGAAGCGATTCAAGCAAAAGTTTGGAAGTGCTCCAGGTACCACATGGAGCGCTCTCCTGTTTGGAGGGACCTGATGTACAAGCCCATACCTCCGGCACAGCTCGGAGGTGCCCGGGGGTCCCCAGCTCCCAAGGGCCGGCAGGATGGCATGCCGTGCCCACAGAACCCCCCGACGCCCTTATGCTGCCTTTGGAAAGCACTTCCATGGCCACAGCAGTGTGTATTGTGAGAGAATAGTTTCTGATTGCTTCCCTGGCCACCTCTGCTTCATGTGTTTGCTGCCTATATAATGTTTACTCCTTACGTGGCTTATAAGTGTGTGACTGGTCTATACAAAAGAAGTTTGGTACCGAGGTAGTGCTGTGGATCTCGCACCGACAAAAATGTCGCCCAGGTGGGAGTTGTGTCCAAGGAAATACTACAGATTTGTAGAGGCGCTTCACTTCATTTTTGTGTGGAATGGTGCACTGATCAGTTCAGTGGGATTCTTCTTCTTTCAGGCCAGATCTGACCCATGCTGGTATGTATACAGGTGCGTGGATGGAGCCTTGAAGTTGGTGGGAGGCAACGTGCCGCTGCAGTCGAGGGTTTCAGTTAACGTCTCAATTTCAGTTACTTTCTTCTGCTTTTATAGTTTGGAGATCAACCTGAAGAGGGCAAAAGTGCTCAGGGCTTCTTCAGTGCCTTGAAAATACTACATTTACATCCTCAGCTAAGATTGTCAAGAGCTGAAAGCCTTAGAAAGCTGTGTTGTGATTCAAGGGTGAAATATTGTCCTGCATTTGATGACTTGTTATCTTCTGGAGCTCTTATGGAGGGATGATCTAATGAGTTGCACAAGAGACAGCAGGACAGATACTTGCAGTTATTGTTACATGCCCCCTGCCCCATGCCCATCTCGTGCTGCTGTACCTTCAGCACGTTCTCCTTTGAGTGTTTCAGAAGTTCCTGGTTGGAAATTTTTTTCAATGAAGTGCACTTAATCAGAAAGAAAAGCCTGTTTGTCAAAAAGCGAAACATCTTGCATCTACATGGAAAACATACCACTTCTAGTGAAACTTTTAATGAAGACGAGGGTCCTTGGGTTCGTGAAGGAATTCTTGACGAGAAAAAGATTCTAACTCTCATTTTGCTCTTTTGAGCAAGAAGCCGTTTTCTACCACCTACAACTTCATAAAACATTCATGAAGTTTCTGTCTTACCATACTGCTGTACTACAAACAATGATAGATCTACAGAAAGGCCAACTTCTCTTCTCCACAGAAACCAGCAACTTGGACAGATTCAAATTTACTGTTTCCGCTATTACTTTTGTAAAAGTAACCGAGGGACCTAGCTTGTATTTAGGGCTGCCTGGTTTCATGCTTCTACTGTAGCTGACAATATAAATACCCATTTCCTCACTAAGATTTGGAAGTTGTTAATGTGGCTTTCACTGCATTGCGGAAGGTTTCTTCAGCTCTGCGGCCACAGCGCGGTGAACATGCTGAGCTCTAGCTGCTTGCTCGCTGCAGTTTTGCAATTATGTCATCAAATACAAATCTAAACATATGGTCATTTCTATAAAATACGGAGCCTGAGAAAACTGGAGAGAGCAATGATGAGTCGGAAAAAAATCCAGTGGAAATAGAGTTAAATGTCAATGTCTGCATTGTGCCTAGTTAGTATTTCACAAGAACGCCGTCAACTTGTTATAGAGCCCAAAGGATTTATACATTTTTCTGACAGATGATCATGATTCCCATCAGTACACTTAATGCCAACATCTGTAGGGTTCCACCTAATTTGGGAAACAAATATATTCTGTCCTCGTCAAGAAAGAATACTTTGTATGTTCCAGGAAATGCTTATTACTTTAGGGTCATTGCAATTAAGTGGAGGACAGAGATTTTTAAGGGGGTACGGCACGGTAACATTATGCTTTCCTTTTGGCTGCTGTTTTTAAATTCAAGTTGGCTGATGCCAGCTTTGGGTCTTCGTAACGCAGTGAAAAAACGCTATTGATAACAGCTCTGAGTAAACACATTAAATTAAAGTGTAAACATACTCATTAATACAGACTATGGAAAGTTTTGGTCATACCATCTGTGCTTTATGGATCAAGAATGTTGGGAATGTATTATCTATAACAGCTTTATATCCCATTCATAACTTTCTTCAAGCTCCACTGTAATTTTATTTATTTATTTATTTAATGCCTTTATTGCCTCTTAGGGGAAGTCTCTCAAAAGCTAGATTTTTCTAACCTTCCTTACATTAAATCATGGCTGGTTTAGATACTAATTCACACGGACACCTGTATAAACATTCTTTTTCCCTGTGTCTCTTCTAACATCTTCATAGATGGTGAAGATATTCCCTTAGGCCTTTGTTTCGTTCTGCTAAATAAAGAAATTTCACTTGATCTCTTCTCTTGGTGATCTTTATTCCCCAGATGATATTTCAGCAAGCTGGAATTCTTAATTATTTATGTGGGTGTACTAATACTCAAGGAAAAGTTATACTTCGTGTTGTGCATGAATTAGTTTGGTATGTCTGTCTGGGTTAATGATATAATTGCATGTCTAGAGGGGGAAAAGCCTGACCAAAAATTATGAAAAATGATAACAGAATGTCTCATGAACTATTTGAAAAATAATAGAAAGAGGGAAATGTTAGCTTGTATCCAGTAAGACAAAAGAAATGCAACTTGAGTTTATTGAAAGAGGTCATTACTTTTAGAACAGTCGTAAAATGACTTTCCTATAATTTGTGTAGTTCTGCAGATTTCTGTTATTCATCGCTTCGAAGTTATGTAAAGTAACTATCTAGGTTAAGTTCAGCGTTGCTGAATTTTAATTTATGCAGTGCTTAAAGCAATTACCTTCAGGGTTGGGGGGAAAAATAGGAATTTTTCATGAAGTAGTCTCTTTTATATTGGTGGTTTTTCACCAAACCACAATCAGAAAAACTTAGAAGGATTTTTACCTGCCGCAGCACGCTAGCTGGGATAGTTTTGAAGTAAAATGTTTGCTTTTGAATGATAAATGTCCTATTATGTACTGAAATGTCAGCCTTGAGTTTGTCTTGGTCTTGTGTTCTTTCGACAAGACGAGGAGGCGCAGCGGTGTCTATCAGTGAATCTGATCAGAATAAAAATGAACTTGTAAGCCAATAAAGTGAGTCCAAACCACTTTATTAGAAGCAGCATTGAGTTAAACAGGAGCGATACTGCGTTTGGTTTTAAATGATGAATAGGACTTCAGTTTCAAAGGTTATTTTTCTGTCTACTTGATGTAAACTTAGTGTAGCTCTGATAAAAGGTTCCTTCTGACTCACCTGATTCCTCTGCAGATTTTGAATGTGCAGAGGTCCAGTTTCTAAGTGTATGAAAGACGTTTCACAGAAGCGAGTAACTCCTTGGGTTGCGCTTTTTTTTGCCTTCATCTTGATGACTCTTAATATTTTTCAGTTGTCTCTATTTTCACCTCTTTCTTATCTGTCTTATCTCCAAAGTCATTTTATCTTTGTTTTGCTTCCTTAACAACAGTCCCACGGTACTGTTGGCCTTTTCCCTCTTCAAATGAGAGAGACTTCTTTCCTCTGGGTTGCTTTTCTGGGCCATCATTAAGTAATGTCACCTGGTAGAAATGAGAGAGGAGATGGTGTTCAGGGTCATGTTTGGGCCAACGCAGAAAACCAGGAGGACCAAACAATGTCTTTGTTGTCCTTGCTGAGGTCAGGCACAGTAGGGGAGTGAAACCATGAAAAGTGGTTCTCATGCAAGTATGCAATAAAAGCCTTAAAGATCTGATTTTCCAGTACCTAAAGGGGTCCTACAGGAAACCTTGGGGGGGGGCTCTTTATCAGGGAGTGTAGTGATAGGACGAGGGGTAACAGTTTTAAAATGAAAGAGGTTAGATTTAGATTAGATATTAGGAAGAAATTCTTTACTCTGAGGGTGTTGAGGCACTGGCCCAGGTTGCCCAGGGAAGCTGTGGCTGCCCCATCCCTGGAGGTGTTCAAGGCCAGGTTGGATGGGGCTTGGAGCAACTTGGTCTGGTGGAAGGTATCCCTGCCCAGGGCAGGGGGGTGGAACTAGATGATCTTTAAGGTCCCTTCCAACCCAAACCATTCTATGATTTTTGTGGGGTAAAATCAGTGGAATTTGGAAGGTTCTGTGGAAACATGGAATTGTAACTCCATCTTTGTAAAGCATGAGAGATTTTACTTTTTCTCCCTAGTGCTCACAAGTACACAAGTATTTCTGCTGCAGCAGGTAAAATTCATTTGGAACAGCAGCTAAATCTCCGTGGGAGGTTAAACCGGTCACACATTCACCAAAAGAAGGAAACTATGGACCCAGCTCTACCTCCTCGCTTCTCAGACTGCATTGTGTCGTGCCCCTTTTAGCTAAAATGGATTCACAGTGTGATATTTCTGATTGAACAAAGGCAAGGGAAAGTGCTGCCCGAGGTCCGGGCTGGGGAAAAGTGCTGTTCTGATGTGGCTCTCCATCAGCACGGCAGGAGATGGAAAGACAAAAAGTGATCCGGCTAGCAAATGTAAGCCAATGGCCAAAATGGTTTAAAAATTATTTCTTATATGAAGCGTAACATAGATAGTTTGCATGTTTATGCCTCAGTCCATGGGGATGGGGGGAACAGTGTGCAGAGATCTGAGCAGAGCCTTGAACCTTCAGCTACGTGGGCCATGAGATACAACTGACCTGGTATGTCCTCAGGAGGCCTCATGCTGCCCCCTCCAGTGACGGCCTAAAACACATTAGTGTTCCTGGCTGGAAATTTTGGGAAAGTCATGACCACCTACATCTGACTTATCTTCTCTGTCATATTCTAATGGTAAAAGAGTCTTTGGTCCATTTAGCAAAGCAATGAACAAAATATTGTGCAACTAGAGCATCTTATGCTACTTTTATTCCCATTTTTCTCTTGGGCTTCGAAGTTGTAAACGTTGTGATCAACTGTTTGCAATATTACAATGTCATCTTCTTTCTGTTTCCTCAAAAGGCAGATTTGCAAAATACTTTGAATTATCCAGTCATTTTAATGCATGTCTCAAGGGGTTTTCAAAATAACTTTATGCAGGTGGTGTGAGTTTAAAAAAAGTCTTCCCCTGTGTTTTCAGCTGTATTCATCACCTTAGGTCTTCTTCAATATTCATGTCTTCTACCTGCGATACTATTTTTGTTCTTAGTGATAACGTGATTTCCTTCAAAATGAAACATATGGTTTATTTTTCTTGTCAAATTGCCCTTAAAATATCTTGGATTTTTTTTTTCTGGTATGTGTTCCTTCCAGGATTTGAACACTTCTTGTTGCTTAAACTTTCTTTATATTTATGATAGTGATCATTACTAGGTAGCAAATAACAGAAAAATAAAAAATGTTTTCTTTGTGCAGATGCACAAAGCAGCTTTCAAAACATCTTGTGTATGTTGCTGGTTCTTACCAAATGTTTCCCCCTAACTCATCATTAATTACTTCAGTCTAACAATGTGGTCTTGGGAAGTATCTTCAAAACCATTGCTATGTTTGGATTTTTTTTCTTTTTTTTTTCTTTAATGTCACTTCAGAAAATTAATCTAAGAAAAAGTTGTTTAAAAATGTGTCCTTGAAACAGAGTGGGATTGGATGGGGAAAAAAAAAAAGGAGTCCTGTATTGTTATCAGTCAAATAGACAGAAAATTATGATAAAGTATTAGTTTATTAATTCCTAAGCCTCAGTTTAGTTAGACTTGATTCAATCAATATCAGTCTTCTGGTATCTGAACTTGTTTGCTTGTAGTTTAAAGAAACTAGTTGCAAGGTGATAATTGCTCCTTATTTTAATCAGCCCACAATGGCTTCATGAGAAACACATTTGAAGAACTTAAAACAGTCATAGGAACAAAAGGCGAAAGCTGTGTGAGGGAAAGCGTGGACTTCTCTTAAGGTGAGAAGATTAATTTCTCTGCAGATCACATAGTTTAGGTAGACAAAAGGCAAGGCTGAGGTGGCAGGGGAGGGTTCCTCCCAGCCGTGGTGGTCTCTAAGTGCACTGAGCGGTGAAGTCATACAATGTGCTTAATACCAGTTTGACACAACTTCACGGGCTGATTTAATTGCAGTCCATGAGTGATGGTGTAATAGTGTCTCCAATTCAATTAAAGAACAAGGTTTTTACCATGCTTCTTAAGTGGAAGTAATACACAGGTCTTTGGAGCTGTCTTAGGAATTAGTGTGTCTTAGCTACCGGTGCTTGAACACATTTCAGTGAGCCACATCTATATTTTTTAATCTTTTTTTTTAGATAAAAGAGAATAGGTGCCACCATTCTGCTGCAGGTGTGCATTCTGTGAAATGGCACTTAAATCTACTTGAGCATCGTTATTGAAGAGACTCAAACAGTTTAGATCTTAATTGATATTAATAGGAATAACCCTCAATGACGTGAACTTGGCAAGCCAGGAATTGCAGCTGTTCTCAGCAGTAGTGGCAGTAACAAAGATAATTAATTGTTTTTCCCCAGGAGATATATTTAGATTGTACAATCTAAATATTCCATTCCCTGAGCCCTAATTCAGGCTTGTATTTGTTCTGCAAATACAGTAAGTGAAACTAAAGTTAATGTTTTTTGACTGTCACACTATAACATCAGCTATTGCTCTTATTTTTAAGAGACTAAGTCTTTTAAATATTTATTATACAAGCCTTCAAGCGATGACTTAAACAGTTAATACTGTACATGATTTTGTTAGCATAAAATAAGTTCTAATTTGTTGTTTGGTCTTTTTTTGAAAAAGAAAAAAAAAAAAAGAAAAGCTTTGCAAGAGTTGGTTTATAAGAGCCGGTACTTGAACCGGCCCCAGCAGTAACGTCCAAAGGGTATCGTATTGAATATGGCAGAGCATGTGTTCCTGGCAGAGTTTTAAACAATATTCTTGAGTGAGCACAGCTTCTTTTGCTAAGAACTTGCAGTCAGCATTATAATCCCCCTGGATTATTAAAGAATACGTCAAGGCTCAGTCCTGAAGTGCTGAAGTGCGCGAGGATGTGTTAACGGCACTATAAAATGTTAAGACCCCTCGTGCAAGCGACCTCTGCCTGGGTTTTGGATTGCCAGGCTTTGTTCTTTACGTTTCACTTAAAACATTGTTCAGAGTGGTAAGGACACGTGGTGGGTGCTTCCCCTGAAGAGAACCCCAACTTGCAACCCTGTTGAAGAGCTGGGGACCGGGTGCACTGCGGTACCTGGGAGGGAGGGAGCAGACGCCTCCTGCACCCCCAGCTGCGGGGCTGTGGCATCGGAAGCAGGCTCTGCACCTGGGGAGTATTTACTTCTGGTCCCGGTTCTCAAAGCTGTAATAGATACACCCACAAGAGTGTTTATTCATATGCTTTAAGTGTGTGGTTTTTATTAACACTTGTTTTAATAGGGATTGTAAAACTCATGAATTTAAATGCTGTTCTATAAAGCGCCGTCGTTCTGAGCAAGGGTTTCTTTCACCAGTTATTTATTTCTACAATACTCAGTCTCTAGTGTAGGTATAATTTTGTCTACGCCGATAACATCCACCCTGAAAATGCAACATGCATGGGATGCTCGGTTGCCTGCCACAATAGTAATTTCCTATTACAGGTTTAACATCTGTGTATCTTAAAAACCAGATAGCAGCCCCCGGGTGGGAGCTGCTGCCGCCCGTGCTGGGCTGGTGATGGAGGCGGCGGTGTGGGCTTTACTGAGCAAAGCAGCTCCACGAACACTTCCCTTCATAGTCAACATACGAGGCTTTATTTCCCCTTAAACTAATATGGCACTAAACCACCGAACTAAACATTTACCTTTGCGATGTAAATATTTCCTGAGCTGAGCTTCTGTCAAATGTTGGGGTTATTTGTGCTGCTCTGTGAAAGATACAGACTTTGCAGGAGGAAAATCTGCCCTTTATGAATGGGATGAAGCTCTTTTTTTCACTTGCATCTTAAGTGAAATCTAAATTTTACATCGTGCCTTGCATACAGCAAAAGTAATAGGTATGATGAAAAAGTGATTGCACGTGATCAGCAGTAGCAGTGATTTGAATGTTTTGTCCTCTATCTTCAGCCTACTGCCCAGAAAAATGACTTTGTTAGGGTATCGAAAGAAGTTACGTGAGTTCATCAACGGAGTTATTTCAAAACCCAGTTTCTCTGGATCTCCCTGTGTTATTTGGACCATTATATGGCTGGAATATGAGTTGCGCAACCCATGTTGGCACTCACTTCTGCATCTTTTCAACAACAGTGGATTTGAGATGTAAAACTGCTTTTGCTGGTGTCCTAAAGTAGAGTGGACTGCTCTTAATGAATCTCCAGCTGGGGGAAACTTAGACATATGGTGCCATAAATAAAAATACATGTAAGTGCTAACATGTAAGTCCAAACCAGCTCGTTCTGGGGTGTGTGTACATACATGTTTCCGAGGAATCATAAGGATTGAGTGTGCTTCAGTGATTTAGCTCAGCCGCTGAGATTCTGTAGAGCAGCTGCAAAGAATAACTAGCGCAGCACCCGAGAAACAGCCTTCTCACTAATTCCCTGACTCGAAATCATTCGCAAGTGAAATCGTTCTCTGCTGCGGAGTTCCAAAGCCATGTCTATTTTCTGGGGAGAATTGCCTGGTTGTATGGTTCTGCATCTCTTTCTTTCCTGCTGCTAGAATATAATTAAAATTGCTAAAAATATGTGCTTCCTAATATTGTTTTTTCTGCGTAGGTGTCTGCTATTATTCTGTTCTCAAGGGAAGAGTAGCAAGGTTGCATGTTACTTAACTGTATTAAGTGGTCCATACTACAGAGAAATAGGAGAGCTCCTTATTTATGGCCTGATCCAAAATCCTCTGAAGTCTTTAAACTNAAAAAAAAAAAAAAAATCAGAGAACTTGCTGGCTTTGTTAATTTTGTAGAAGTATTTTTACCCATCAGACGAGAGGAGACTTCTGAACTGTGAACTACCAGTTTCATGCTAGCCTGTGAGATTCACATTTTTAGTGCTAAGGAAATTAGTAGAACAAATAGGGGCATAATTACTGCTCTTTTACCATACTGACATCATACCTAATTATGGTTTAATCTACAGAACATACTGTTTGTTTAATAAGTCCCAGCAGAGATAGTTCAAGCATATGTTTTCGCATCACCTGGAGGTAGCTGGGAACGACTGTGGCAACACTGTCAAGAAAGTGACAGTTTACAAGATTTTGCGTGTTTTATGGGATACGGCATGGCTCACCTTCGATATGCATGAAATCACTTGGAGGTGAGCAGTAATAAGCATTTAGAGCCAAAGTAGCTCGATGCAAAGAGAGTCTTTGTTCCCCTTTATGTGTGGTAAAACCAAGGCATAATTTTCTTAGCGCAATCTCAGCAGCCAGCAAAGCTGGTAATAAAATCCTCAGCACCCCTCCTGCTCAAGTGAGATCTGGTTATTGCTAACAAAGGTTAAACATCAATCATCCTTTTGACCGGCTGAAACGATGATATCTGCAGGTTTTATCCTGAGCTTACTACCTGAGGATGTCTTTTCTTGGTTTTTACTTAAAGCTGGCCAATTTTTCCTGAACGTGAAGCTCTTGGTTTCCTCTCCTGTCTCCTCAGCCATCGCTTGAATTCTAATTATTGTCCCCGACATGTGGAAAGCCTCAAAAGTAACTTAAAAGTTTTTTGGACAGAGGAGAGTGGGGACAAAGAGGAGACTGAGACCAGCACTGTGTTTGTGCTGGTTTTCCTCCAGCTGGTTTTGTTGTAAGGTGGGACCTTCCTCTGCGAAAGCTGTGGTATTTCATATTTATTCAGGTGCCCGCTAACTCCTCACTCAGCACATCAGGCTTGTGAGTCTGATTTCTGTGGCTGCAGTGGAACTTTTGAAAAGTTAAGATTGCCTTGGCCACCCTTCAAGCCTCAGATACCAGGACTGTTTGTAGCGAGCAGTTATGTTAAAAATGAAATTATTTCATTCTTGGTTTCCGTACAACTAAAAATTTCAGCACCTGTGTGAAATCCTGCATACCATCGTATCGATTCTGTTCTTGAGGCTGTCTTTAGTTTTCTAATTGACTGTTTCCATCATTGTGACTGTCCTGTGTGACACAAACAGCCTGAGGGACTTTAGGGGTCTGAAATAGATAGCAGATGTAAGTCTTCCCAGAGGAACACTGCCTTTGAATGAAATGATACCTCCATAAGGACGTGGGGCTTTTTTTTGTTTGACAAGTGACTATTTGGCAATAAACTTTTTATTTATTCTCTCTATAAAGTTACTTGATAACATTGTATCAAACATTGTCTTTATTTCCCCCTATATCTATTTTCATAGCTGTCTTTCTACAGTAATTTTTAAAATGGAAGTTAACATTTATGAAGGATAATAGAATTTCACCTTAATAAGCCAAAGGAATAACTCTTTAAACTTATAGTTCTTTGGTGTTGCCTTGCCTTTGATTAATTAAATACTTAATTTATGTGTATTATTTTTTTAAAGATGTTACTGTTTCAAAACATTTAATAAACACATTTTTATGATGAGTTTTGTAATAACTTTAAATAACTCTGAGCGATAGTGCTTGCTTTTTCTTGCATGATGAACTGATGCTGATCCTAGAATGCAACCTACGACCAGAGCTCCGTCCTGTGAGAAAGCTCTCACCAGAGACAGATGATTCCCAGCTTGCTTTAAAAATTCAAGTTTTTGTTACCTGTCCGTACTCGAGGCCTGCGACGGTCTTGTCATCCTTTTATCAACTCAACTCTTCTCCCTGGTGTCAAAATTTTGACTGTTTCCTTGTTGTTTCGGAGGAGCAGATGGGCATACGTGCTCATTAATCCTGCGAGTCGTTACTCAAGGCTCACGTAACTCACCCAGTGCTATTCCCGCTGTCCTGGGTGCGGTAATAAATCCAAGCAGGGGTAGTTTCAAAACTTGTTTGTAGGTAGCTGGGTGACACGGTGCTGTTCTAGGTGATGCGATATGCAGGAAGGTACTTCAGATATGAACTCTCCATCCGTTATTTTGATGTGATTCTTCTTTGTAACATCGTCGTTTTAGAAAGAATACAAGCTGCCATTGTAAATACCATTTAAAATTTTCTAGTAGTAACTTTTTACTAAATATTACATCTTCCTACTTCTAAATAATATGTTTGCCTACTCAGATATTCACATTCAAGGCATACTTGACAGCAGCAGCTAAAATCACAATATATTGTTCTCTAGTGGTGTGAAGATTATTATTCAATGAATACATTTCTAAATTACACCTTAAATTATCAGTCTTGGATCATGCTATCAAAAAAAGTCAGACCTGAACTTCAGATGATCACAATTTTACCTACTTTCTCAACTGCTAAATTGCAATTAAGCTTATATTAGCCGACCCATTGACGTAATTCTTACAATTTAACTTAGAACTGTTGATTTGAGTTATTTAAAATAATGGATACGACTTCAGTAGGGCCCAGCATACATATGGAGGCATTTGTAGGATTGGAGTAAATTTAAAAGTTATTTATATGAAAAATAGATTCATTTGTTGTTGTTGCAAATTTCTAATGTTACTACCGCATTCATAATATTTTTTTCTAAGCTTTTTTGGTATTAAAGTTAGGCAGTATCCAGTTTGAATTGAATACTTAACCCTGGTAATAAGACTCTTCTTTTAGCTGTTTATCTAGACTGTATTTGGAAAGGAGTTTTAGCTTGGTTTTCTCCTAGTTCTTTCATCCTTCTAATCATTGAGTTTACTATAAGGATATCTTGCAGACTTTAACCCCACTTCCCTGTAGATTAATTATTCCAATATAAAATGAACATGTATTAAACATATGTAGTTGCTTACGGTAGCAGATTTGGCTGTTGCATTTCATATAAATCTCTTGTTGCACAAAACAAAGCCTTCGTATTTAAGACTTCTCTGGTCATTAAAATTGAATTATGTAATAGGCTTCCATCTGCTATCGAAACCTGTTCATCATTATTTCATGTCATTTTAAGTGGGATCATTCTGAGATACGTTTAGTGCCAGCAGGCTTGCCACTCCTGGCTCTGAGAGTGTAGTAGGACAGGGCTTCCCTCCTAGCTGCAAAAATATCTTAATGATTTTTGTCTTCTGATAAGGTTTTCTCCAAGAGTTTGGTTCTCACTTCTCCTGCCTTGCCATCCTCCGTACCTTTATGTACTATACTCATGTACTTAAATTGTGTGTGAGTCGCAAGTTCTTCCATACGTCTCCCCCAGCCCATTACATTAATCGCTGTGGGCTAAAACCCAGCTTTGCTATCCATCAAACTCGGCCGCTATCTCCATGACACTGACCGTGGTTAGCAGAGCAGTTCGCATTAAATGATTGGCAATGGAACGACAAAAGAGTGGGTAGAGAAGATGGATAGCCCCGTGTTGCTGCACTTAAGTGTGAGCTGTAAGCAGCAGTTCAGAGCTGGGTAAATATTCTGTGATTGCTGTAATGACAGCTAAGCTGCCCGTCACAGCAAACATCCTCTCGTAAGAGTAGCTGAGGACTGGAGTAGATGAGCTAAGGAGGACAGACGTTTCGGTGCAGGATTGAAGAACTGCATTGATAACTGTGTCTTAGGAAGCGAGACTGGGCCATACGTGGAAGGAGCTGGAGTGCTCCTCGTGCATGTTTTGAGGTTCTCTGAAGTCACTGGTGACTCCCACTTGTTCTGAGGCACACGGGTGGGACGGAAAGGCGAAAGGCCCACCGAATCCCAAAGAAGGAATAGAGTATATGAGCTCTTGGGATTCTTCTTGAAAAAACCAGTTTGATCCTGAAATTGTACGGCCATCCAGGAACTAACTATCTGGTGCAATATTGGAAATTTTTGGCAAAAGGAACAAAATTTGTCCTTGAGCCCTAAAACAAGCAAATCAACCACCAATGATAACAGACCCTCAACATCCTCCTCCAGGGAAATAAAAGAGAAAGCAAACAGGATGGTTTAATTCAGTCTGGATACTTTATAGTTCCTTCCATACTGCTTTGAGTTTTTTCGTCCTTTAAGATAACTCTCTGATTATAGTTCCTTTTCTGTTTATTAACTTTGTTTTCCCGTTATACAGTCATCTGAATTACCTACATCTTACCTAGCTGTATCTTTCCTTCATTAAGTTATCTGCACTTTAAAAGACAGCTTAAAAATTTACTTTTATTCAAAGGGGTGATAAACAGAGCAGAATGTTTTTATTCCCACAGTGTTCCTGGTATATTTAAATATTGCAGCAATTTATTATGTGCTTTTCCTTCCTTGCTTGGGCAGATGTCATTCTATTAGAGTTTAAAAATTTCAAAGGAAATGGCTTTGTTATGTTTTACACGGTAATAAAACTACTGAATTAAAACAATGACATCATTGATTACCCTTTGATATATGAAATTTATCTAAATTAATTATCTTTCACTATTTGCTAAAAATGTTAGTATGTGAAAATTCACAATGATAGAACATCTGCTCAACAGAGGGCTTATCAAAGGTATTGTAATAAGCTATGTAATGAATGTTTTCCGCTTTCAAAAGAGAAAATATTGTGTATGGCATTTATTTAAATAATTTGTCTCAAGTTGGGATTTCCATCCTATGTTAAGAAGAAGAAGTATTTTTGCCCTGAAAACATTACAATTAAATTTGGAAGCTTTACAACTGGTGAAGTTAAAAGCGTAACTTGGAAATACCTGAGTTAAAACAGCCAACACAGATAGCAGACGAAAAAGATTCATTTGAAGTCCCGCTGAGAGGCACAGTAAGTGGCGCACTGCGTCGAATTGGGTTTGAAATCGGCTCAGGGTGACTTGTTCTCAGTCCCAATCCTTCTGCTCGTTTCTTCTGCTTTTCAGGAGTTCCTCTTTCAGACCTTTTGGAGATTTGATCCTGGGAGTAGCTGAAAGCCTTAGTCTTTTCTCCATTCAGCTTCCTGAAGAAGCAGCAAGCGTGTGTGTGTATAAAACATGTATTATGCAAGTTTTATCTTCTAGAATTTCTTTTGCATGTGAAAGTTTGGTTGCCTATCAAGGTATATACCTGGACTAGAAAGCTGTCATGGGTTGGGCCGGGCTGGCCGCTGAAACAAATGACAGATGCTGTCTTTTACTTCTCTCCCTTCAGAGGAGGGAGAGTATCTCACTGCAGGGAGAGAAGAAAGACTTAGGAGTTTAAGAAAAGAAACTAAACTACTGTAATGAAAATGTTAATATAATAATGAAATATATACAGTTTATACAAAACGGTGTTGAGCTCCCAGGATGACGATCACGTCACTGGCTGGCACTGGGAAAGCCCCAGACTGGACTCAGCAGTGGATGGGAACTGGATTCCAGATCTGGATTCAGGATCAGGATCAAAGGCAGACAGAAAAACAGAGTCCTCCTTGGACGTCAGCCATTGAAGAAAGAGGCTGACCCTTTGATCCCTCAGCTTTATACTGAGCATGATGCAGATGGGATAGTCAGTTGGTCACCTGTCCTGTCTGTTCCTCCCCACAGGTGGGACCCCTCTATGCTTTTCTGCTGCCGACCCTCCAACGGGGCACATAACAAAGTGAGCTGCCCTCGGGTGTTAGAGCAGTAAGGGTAAGCAAGAGCCTCTCTGCATACCATGCCTTGGCATAAATTATAAATAATCAGGTCTTATCGCTCTGAGAGTGGAGTAGTCTTAAAAATACGCCGTTAATTTCAGAGAGTTCAGTTAGTTAGAAAAGGCTTAGCTGCAAAGGAAAATTACTGAACAGAAAGTTGGTTCTGTTTTACCTCAAACCAGGACAAAAGCGTGTAGTGTATAGGATGTCGGGTGGAGGTTCCTGCCAGGTTCCTCACATAAATTAATTTTTATTTATGTAAATATTTTTTTAAAGTCTTCTGTTGCAACTATTTGCTCTTGATGAGGAGGCTGACACCAGAGCAAATAAAATGATAATATTATGAACACATTTTGATAATACACACCAAGGTGGAGAGGCTCAGAGGTTTTCACATTCCATATAAATGGTTTCTTCCAAGACATTTTGTTCTTTGACATGGGAAAGAGAGAAGACTTGTTTCAGTGGAAACCTTTGAGGGCTTTCCACAAATGAGAGCATTTTTGCTGATGTTCACCCTGGCACTGTCTAGCTGTCACCAGCTGAAAGGGCACGTTGGTGACTCAGATTTGGGGCTTGTCATTCTTCATCCATAGGGGGATAAGTGATGGTCACTTTGACATTCCGTCCTGACTTTAACATTCAGCCTAAGTCTGGCTGTTTGGAAAGGAGGACAACTTCACCCTGGAGAACGTGTTTGCATGTTTCCTCCAGTTTCCAAGGAGGTAAAAGAGAATTGTGAAGAACTGGTTCGTAGTGAGCTTGTTGGGACTTCAACTTCTTTTCCGTATAGGGCTACTTGGAGTAGGGATTGGCAAATGACAGGATTACAGGTAATATTTTTCTATTAGTATATCTCCATTGTATTAGAGAAGGCATCTGGCTATTCTGTAGTATTTTTGTGTCATTAGAGAACATCACTATCATGTCATTTCGTAGTTTGCTGCGATATGTATGATTGTGTGACCCTTTGCTGATTAGGTAAAAATTGTCTCAGGAATATTTGGGTCTTTCTCATTATCTGAATATTTCTTAGATTTCTCTGTCCATAAAGTGTGCCGAATTAAGGCTGAATAATAACCTTCTCTGGTTCAAATCCCCAGGAGGGGACTCGGGGTCAGCCCCCTTAATGGAAATATTTTTTTTTTGTCAAAGAAAGAGCAAGAATGAGAGGAACAAGGCTGCCCCTAGACTGATCACCGTCCCACCTCCAGAAATACTTTAGGATTCCTAATACTTCCGGATTCGTACGAAGCAGTGCATGTTTCTAGTCATCTTGTTAACACCGATCTCTAACAATATTTGCTCAGCCTGATCCCTAAGTTACAGTAGCACTGAGCAAGTCTGAAAAATATGAAGAATTATTGTAACTGTGTGCTGTAAATAAGGAATTTGAACATGAATATTTATGGACTATGTTATGGGCTGAGAAGTAGGACGTCTGATGTCAATTAAAAGATTGACCAGACTCTAAACACGATGTCTGTGACCTTGTTGGGGGGAAGATGTGCAGATTGAGAAAAGCTTGCGTGTGGCATTTAAGGATGTGTAGCATAAACTGAACATATGGTGCTTTTAGTGACTGCTACCTGTGTATGTGCTTTGCCTATGCATAAAGCAATTAGTTGATTAGTAAGAGCTGAGTAAGTGATAACTAATATGCCTGGAACTGAATAAATACACATAAAAAATATCTATTGCTGTTTAGGAATGCTATATACATATGAACATACACGCAGCTGGTTAAGCCCCTTTGCACCACAGAGGTACAAGTCAGGGTCTGGTAGATCTTGAGAGACATTTTTGGATCCTGTGCATAAAACTTTACTCTCTGACTTTGAACACAGCATTGAACTGAACTGGGTAGGACAGAAATAAATGATAACATTTTTTTTATACTCTGAATGTAAAACTCTGTTTACTGTTTTTCAAGACTCATTCCAGGGATTTTGTCTGGAGTTTAGTGCGGCCAAAACATAAATGTTTTACTGTATGCTGGGCTCTAAAAATGTAGATTGAACTCAAAAGGTATAAAAGGTTGGAAAGTATTATATAAAAGACTGAAAAGTCATAAGTAGGAAGTGCTGTGCATGCTCTTTCTTCCCATCTCCCTTTCAGTTACAGTAATTTAGGTTTTAGCATATGATGAATTCTATAATAAATTACTACTGGAATATACTTTTCAACTTTTGACTAAATTTTGCAGAAATTACCCTTCCATGTTTCAGAGAGAGATCAAAGAAAATCCCAAATGGAAAACATGCTTTTGAGAGGGGGGGAAAAAAGTTCTCAGTTTTTAAGCTCTTGTAATGAAGATAACTTAATTAAAATCAAAGCAAAACTAATTAAGGACTTAAAAGTGCAAGTTTTTGGTTGCATAATATCCCTGAAACATGGCAGAACGGGTTTATTATCATCAAGAGAAGTTCCTGGTCATGCGGACAGGTGATGCAGTCACCAGGCAATCTGTATGACAAACATACAGCTGAATTACATTTTTCTGACCACTCTTATTGGCCTTTCTGCTCCTAATCTTCCTGCTCTTTTACTTCTGAAAAAATTGGTATTTTGGCAGGCAATTCCCCCTCTTTCCTGGGAGTTTTGTCTGGGTACGCAGTTGGAGACAAACCAGCTGAGCACTTACATATTCATGGTTTTCATGGTTCTTTCCTTGATCTTGCTGTTCCCAAATTGAAAAGGAAAACATGTTTACACACACATCCCCCTATTCAATGTGCGTCTTTTCTTGCCCTTTTACTTCCTTGAAAAAGCAGAGAAGATTGAAAATTCCAAAGGTGTTTGTTTCACTTGAACCACAGTAAAAAATATCTTTAATTTTTTAATGAGTGCAAGAATTCATTAAATTGAATTCATGAAACATTCAGTTAAGTTAATCTTAAGCTATTTTTTTGCAAATGCTTTAAAAAATTATGTTATGATGATCTTTTATCCTTAAACATTCAGTCATATAGTGCTATATCATATCATTCAAAAGCTTCTGTTTGAATGTGGTTTCTGGATGAACTTGCACGTGTGGTTTTTATGAATATTTAGTGAAAACCTAATGAGCATACTCCCTGCTAGAATGGATCAAGACTTTATTAGACTGCGTTTTGTTCACTTTGAAGAGCGTTGCCATATGGGAGATCTGTTTTTTCGGGCTCTCAGGTGCTCATAGCAGATGGAGGTTGAAGTGCTCTGAAGACAGCACACCAAGCAACTGACATCGAAGTGGGGTGGTGGGGTCTCCTAGGCCATAGCGGAAGCCTGGCAGATCCTCAGAGCACCCAAGGAACGGTCTTCTGAAAGCGGTGACGGTGCTGACGCCTGCAGGATAAACAATTCTAGAAATGCAACAGCTTCTCTGCTCATCTGGTTCTTTGACAAAGGCAGATATTAATTAGATTCACAGTGAATCATTTACATTCTCATGCTAGAACTGAAGAAGCACTCAATTATATAAATGTTATCTCCCATATAGTTCTTTTCAAGAACCCTGGTGACCTGCTTTTCATAATTGCATTCCTTCAAATAAGAAGGATCCGGCTACCTTTGACTTCTACCCGTCAATGTGATCACGGGCAGTGACCTTTGTCCCCCATCATTTAGGAGCTGAACGCGTGTTTACAGAGGCAACTGCCTTATTAAAGGGGGAGCATTCCTGTTGTAGGCAGCCTTTGGCCACTGTCTTGGGTGCTGGGTTTTTGGTTTGGTTGTTTGCCTATTTTTTTCCTTGTCTATTAGCAGCATAATAGAATTTTGTTTTTCCAAGTGTGGTGTGATTGCATAAATTATAATTGTAATTAGTTTTCTAATGGAGATTTGGAGCTTTGTCCTCTTAAAAATATGCCTGTCTTTTGAAAAAAAAAATATGCGTTTTTGGCTCTGGAAAGATTGACTTTAAAACAAAGGCACCAGCTTTTTTGTGAAACTTTCCTTCTAAGAGGCATTGCCAGGTGTTTGCAACATAGGATAGGCGTACTATCCTTAGGGAGGCAAAGCTTTCATTTACCCATAGAGAGATGATTTCTAACCATCTGCTCTGTATCTCAAAGAATTGGTAAGTTAAAAATGTGAATTTTCTCATCCGCTGGGAGCCTGCCTGTGCAGCACACAGAATACGGAAGGCAACAGTCTGCGGAGAGGTGTCACTAAAAAGAACTGTTTTCTGCAGTTAAAAAATAGTCATCTAAGATGGCCTTATTTTATAGGAAGTGTTTTTAAAAAAACACAAACCCACTAATTAGTGCATGTTTATGATTAACTGGTCAATTCATCTGTAAAGATGGCAGCTGAAAATAAAGATAATTCTATAGACAGGCAAAAGAAGATAATTTGAAAAAGCAGTTTCAGAGCCTATAAAATCCTGAGCTAATATTAAGCTGCTTTATTCTAAACAAGATCTATATTTCAAAGTGTTTTATAAGGTAGTGTTTTTTTCACTTTGCTAGGTTTTTCTTGAGATAGAGCATATAAAAAGCTTAGATCTTCATAATTTCTGTACTGTTGGATAAAATACAAGTTAAAAATTTAATTGGAAGGCAATAGCTAAATTATTCCTACTTTAAAAAAAAAGTAGAAAACAAGCCTTTTTTCCAAGCACACATGCTCAAAACTGACCTATGTATGAAGTCATTTTTATAGAACTTGTTAGTCCAGTTAGTTAGGCTATTTTCATCATTTTCGCCCCAAATAAGAACAAACCTAAGATTTATTTGTGTAGACATATGTGACCATCTGCAGCTTTAGAAGAACCTGGTGCGGTAAGAGGCAATTGATAATCCTCTACAACAGTGTTTACTGACTGCTCAATAAATGTTGCTCCTCCTCAAAACAAAAACAAAAAAAAAAAAAAAGAAAAAAGGTTGAGATCTTGTTTCCCATCAGCAACCTCCCTGTTTTTTGTGTCAGACTCTCATTACCCTTGAGCACGGTGGTTGGATGCTTCCCTGTTCCATGTAGCTCCTTGTTAGAATGCCATTTACTCAGGCATTTATGGTGTTACTCAGAGGTTTCCGTGGGGTTCCTGTTCATTATAGCTGGCAGTAGCAGTGCTGGGATGCCAGTTGATGTTGAGTAGTGAAAGGGTTTTTATTACAGATAAAAGTATAAAACATAAGGGAATGTTGCAGAGGAGAAAGGTCTTTAAATTAACAGTAGTATGACTTAATGGTTGTCTTTTGCTCTGCTTTAAATTTTACATTTCCGAGGGAGCGATGTTAAGGACTCTGTAGGATGGGCATCTGTCCCTTTTGTCCTGGCTTCCTCCCTTACTGCTGGGCTTTCTACAGCGACAGCCACAGGACTTACGGACAGGCTTCGATATAGGCATTGCACCCAAAAGCTACAAAAGAGCAGTTCTGCACATTCCACCGTGATTTCATTGGCATCACTGTAAGGTTTGTTTACAAACTTGAATAACTAGAATGAAATTCTTCATTGGCTTCAAATGTAATTTTCTTACCACTGGGCTCTGCTTGCTGCAGTATATAATTAGACTCACAGTATTACATTTTGGCATAAATGACAGCATTGATTTCTTCTTTTACCCAATTATTGACAGGAGTTAGGAAAGAAACAAGATTTCTTTTTCTATAGGTATTTTGCATGTAAGTAATTGAGTAGGTTCATGTAGAATGAGTCCCTTGTGTAAACTTGACTGTATAAGTGTTTTCACAACTAACTTTTCGTATCTGTTCATTAATTTTTTTTTTCACTTAGCTGTCAGCTCAGAAATCTGTGAAAAATAGCATTTAGAAAAATGTAATTTGAAATAATTTGATTTTATGAATCTTAATTCATGAAGTTAGCCATTTCAGCTATTTATTTTTTTTCTCTGAGAAAGAGTTGTTCTTGTATGGTATAAATAAGTGGGCATGGTGGATAACTGGTTTTGTGCTAGTTTTAATATTCCCAGAACTGTTACAAACAGACAAGTTATACACAGAAAATGACAGTTCACACTGTAGTACAAGGTTTCCATAAAGGATCAGAAATTTACTGTGGATTTCAAGAATATTATAAAAATCAATATTAAACAGTTCTTCATACAGGTTTTGCTCATACTACTGTTTGTCTTTGTGATGCTGAAACTTGCCAAACTCCTTCCCTCTTTCTGACTTCCAAGATGTTTTTTTCAAGAAGCGCTATCAAAGCAGGACCTTTAATCATTTCCCTGAAAGATTTAAGCAAAACCACTTCCATAGGCATGTAAACTGACACTTTTAATTATACAGTCGCTCATTTTTTTCAGAGAAGATAAACAACTTGAACGACCGAGCGCTGTTTTCTGTTGAAGTAAAGGCGAGGAATTAAAATATAAAAATTATGCTTTGGTTCCTGCACAATTATAGAAGCCGTGTTGTAGCTAAGTTGAGCAATAGGAAATGTGTCTACACAATAGTTGCAATTTGACTGTAGTCATCAATAGTTTTAGAGACTGACCTTGAAAATGAGGTGTGCGTGTATGAAATGATAGGTTACCTTTAATAAAGTGTCCACATTGTTATTTCCTAGAGTAATAACACAATAACGTCCCCAAAAGTGTGCTGTAAGAGTTTTCCTTTGAAGCTCAGAGTCAGTTTTACAAGCATGTTTAGAAACACATCTTGCAGTGATTAGACAACACAATCATAGAATCATAGAATGGTTTAGGTTGGAAAGGACCTTGAAGATCATCGAGTTCCAACCCCCCTGCCATAGGCAGGGACACCTCCCACCAGACCAGGTTGCCCAAGGCCACGTCCAGCCTGGCCTTGAACACCTCCAGGGATGGGGCCTCAACAACCTCTCTGGGCAACCTGTGCCAGTGCCTCACCACCCTCAAAGTGAAAAACTTCTTCCTAATGTTCAATCTAAACCTGCCCTCTTCCAGTTTGAAGCCATTCCCCCTCGTCCTATCACTACATACCCTAGTAAAAAGTCCTTCCCCAGCAACAATATGTATATAGTGTCTGCAAAATAGCTATTTTGTTCAGGAGGCCAGTTGAGTTGTTCTGAGGAACAGGGGTTTTTCGTTATCATGCTAATTGTTAGTTGACATATCAGACTAAGAAATGAATATCGTAACGCTTCCTGAAACGTCAAAGCACTTAATAGCCACTTGCAGCAACGAAGGTCTTTCAAGAGAGCAGCTCGGTTCAGCAGACACTGAAGCTAGCCGTGTACAGGGCACCCACTTACAGCGTGCTGATACCGATAAGCAAAAAATAACAGTATGTACCCTTTCGGTATCAACTAACCCAATGGATGGATGTAGAAGTGGAACTGGGCTTAATTCTCTCCTTATTTATACCTGGGTTTATGTCTTTGTAACCGTATTGACTCCAGTGAAGTTATTTCTCACTTGTATCAGTGTAAGAATACTCGAGAAACCTTTTCCCAGCAATCTGCAATGTGGAAGGCACTACTGTAATTTATACATTGATAAAATGAATATAATGTATTGCACAGAGGCTTTGTGAGCTTTAATTAATGTTAGAATAGTTTTACATTAATGATGGAATAGCCTTGAGTTAATTAACTCTAGATCTTGAGGACATCAGACTTTGGTGGTTGAATCCAGCAGATAGTTTGGGTGTTCCAGGCTTCCAAAATTGCCCTCTTTTTTAAGGCTGTTGTTTTCAAGGTGCCTCAGTGTTGACCGTAAATGACTAAATCCTTTGTTTGCAACTTTGTCACATGAAATATAAAATCATTTTTATATAAGCCTGAGATAGGATTTGGCCTACGTTTAAAATTTGCACCTAAAGAAATAATAAAAAATATATGTGTTTATTTAAAAAGACCTTTGACTGCTTACAAAAATACATCCTTGGAAATTTAATTACTTGAAACAGCAATTTGAAAATATTTTCTGGGGCAGGAGGGGAGAATGCGGTACCTCCCTGCTGATAATATGAAATTGTTGATTTCTATCTAGTGAACAAATTTACTTCATGGTGAAACAGAGAAAGAAATATTTTTCAAATTATATTTCATAGAGGTAGTTTATACTAATGCTGTTAGTGTCTGGTTGGAAGGGTTATGGGATGCTCCCACTGGAACACTGCAACTGGCTTTTAGGGCTCTACATCCTAAGTAAGAGCATTAGAGATCTCATTAAATTATTACTTCACATTGTTTCTGTTGTTTGCTTTGATTTTTGATTTCAGAATCCCTGTATTTTCACCTTTCATTTTCATTGTGCCACTTTATTTTCCTTCATGTTTAATCATTGCATTCTAACACATTCTCATTTTCAGAAGAACATCAGTTATGTGACGTAGGAGAGTTTCTGTGTCGTGATCGCGCGACTTGTGTCTCCCAGCATTGGCTGTGTGATGGAGAGCCTGATTGCCCTGATGATTCAGATGAGTCTTTAGACACATGTAAGTAAAGAAGATGCCACTCTTATTCTATCTTCCTTTTAATGGTAACGTTTACAGTTCCACTAAGTATACAATTGAAAGGACAGATTCAATTTTTTTTTAATAAGTCCTGAATAAATCTTCATATCAAGGGGAACGGGTTACATTCCCTGTGTAGGTGAGAGACAAAAGAAATGGAAGAGATGGAAGGTGTTTTGTACATGTGCCACTTTGTAATGAACGCTATCGCCAGAGCATATGTTCCCTACGCTCTCACTGAGCTGTAGATGAGGTGTAGAGGGCAGAGGCAAAGTCAGACCCAGGAAAAATGTGTTCCTCTAAAACAGGGGGAGGTGGGGTGGGAATGAATAGTGCAAAATGTTTTCAATAAAAGTATGACAAGCATGCAAACATCAAAGGGAGGAATGAAAGAAGATGTAAAAACTATGAGGGGGAAAGAAGGAAAGAAAGGAAAATGAGGGAAAGCTTTAATAAAACATGGTTAATTATAATAAAAGACCTTGGTTTTTTTTAATGTGGCTAAGAGCTTCTGAAGACCGGAGTAGCAACCTTACAGACTTTTTCTTATCAGCCTTGTAGACTACTGATGAGGTGAAATTAAATCTTAATGTTCCCTTGTTTCCTGTGTTCTGAAGAAAATGAGGGAATTTCCTGATTTTATCCCCAAGATAATCACTTAATGTAAGAGAAGAACCATGTATTTTGTATCAAAGCAATGCTGACAATCAGGAAGGACAGAAAGGTGGTCTGCTGCTAAAAGAAAAGAAAATATCAAACATCAGACAGTATTTAGGAGTCTAATCTTTACAGTGAGGGATAGAAAGTCGAGATGTTTGGAAACCATTTCTGTCTGCGCAAACATTGCACCAGTGATTGCACCTTCCTGCTCCACCGTTTGTTCTCTGGAACAGATAGGAAAATTGCCTCCGGGGCTGTGGTGAGGGTGCTCTGATTAACCGCCTTTGAAACACTTCGGGATTCTCAAAACCAAAATACTGTAGTTGGAAGCATCAGGTACACTTAAGATTTTATTACCGCACTGATGATTCCTTACTGTCTTCTCTATTATAATATTTTCAAGCATAGTATCTGCAGTTAAAAGTTTTCCTGGTAACTAATGAATATTGTGATAGCAGCATAAAAACAGTCACACACAAAGATTTTAATTTGCCTCCTGATATTTAGCACATAGTTTCAGATCCAGCAGCTTGCTGGATGCCTGGATATTTTCCTCCCAAGAACCACATGTTTATTCTACTGGACCATATGATCTGTGTTCAGTAATGCCATGCAAAGTCACGGCATATTAAAAACATAACCTTTGAAGTTTATCGATGGCTTGAAGAAATGGGGACAGGGTGGGAAAGCAAACCCACGCTCTTCCTGACATGAGCCAGCCTGCTCCTCTTGGGAACACCTTCCCCTTTGCAATGCTAGCAGTTTTGGTAGGATGCATTACTTAGGCTATCCTAAGCCAAAGGTAGGAGTTAGCATCATTGCTTTTTTGGTTGTAGAGCAGGAAGATGTTTGAATCCTTATACATCTACAGCTTACATCGCCCTTTGCTAATGAACTGCTGGTTAATGAGGTGCCTGGGCAACACTTGGCTGTACGGGCTGAGATGGTAATCATGTCGGGTCTGGTGCCCTGTCTCACCCTTCCAGTTCAACTCAGCCCAGAGCTCTGCGTAAGAACCAAGTGACAGCACTGGGATGCTGGGGTACACTTTCCTACATATTTGTTTGCAATTATGTTTTGGTCTTGATAGTTCTGTATTTGTTTAGTTAGCATAATTTACTGTCAAATGTAGTATTTCTTGAAATATGTGTATGTACTCTAGCTTCATCAAGTAAGCTGTTTCTCATTAGAGATGAGTTCCGGAATTTTCCTGCTGATGCTTTGCATCATGGTATATGTAAGGAGTTATAAACTACCTTAAAAATATTCTTATGCAATATTTAATGCGAGGGATGCAGCACCTTCCAGTTTTAGTGCACCGAGTCATGTGTCTGTTTGTTTATAGATGAATGCAGCCTCTATTTGTCAGCTCTTTGCTGACTTACCTATGATGAATTATTTGGTGTAGCCTGACAGATATTGCCAGTTGTTCCTATAGCTATAAACAAATGGAGTTTGATTGATTTTCTGTGGATTTGTGCCTAGTAATAGGGTTTTCTGGGTTCTGATAGCGTGTGAGCATTGATCAAAGCTTTTCCTGCAAGTGGAAGTTCTTAACTTCTCTCCTGTGGGGATTTCAAGGTATCTAAAAGAAGAGAAATTCTCATGGTGCAGCTTTTCCCATGGAGAGAATATGAAAAGTCTTATTAGTCTCATCACTCAACCATGTATTTGCAGAAAACTTCTAGGAACTAGAACTGTGACCTCTATCCTGGTGGCATTTTAACCGGGTTTTGCAATAGAACCTGAAAGTTATTAGGCTGTACAAACACATATGATATGACTGTATCAACTGATTTCCTCAGGAATCCACCAGAAATCCTACAATCCAGTCCCTTTTTTAGCGTTAGTAAAGAGATCTAGGATTGGCCAGAAAGGAGAAAAAAGTGGCATTCATAGTTACCGTTGAATTCAGTCTCTGCATGGGCAGAGGTTGGGGCAGGGCTTTACGCAGGCACAGCTTCCATGGGCTTTCGACGAGTGTAATGGAGGTGCCCTGTCACTGCCTGTGCCCTTCCAAGTCGACAGACAGCTTCCATCACCAGGCTGTTCCCCTTCTACTTCCCATCTTCTGCTAAATGGTCTCACAAATAGCTTTGTAAAACCAGAGTGAATTCCTACAGCACCTGTACCTGTGTTCTCTTCTGTTTCTTAGCAGCTGTAATTCTTTGTGCTCTCAGTGGAGCTGCTGCTTTTTATAGTACCAAAGAACCTGGCTCAGTAATTCGTAATGAATAATTTAGTGAACAAATTCTGTTGCTTTTCTGTTAGTGAATTGTTTGTGAGAAAATTGATTTTAAAAAAAAATTGTATTAATAAAACTTTTGACCAAGTAATTTCTATCCTTTCTTGGGCGGTAAGTCTCTAGGTTGTTCATAAGGTTTCGCAAATAGTCAGGATTCAAAAATCAATTTGCTTAACCTAATCAGATGATGCTACGTTCTTCAGTGGGCTAAATCAGCAAGCTTGCTTGAAATCAATAGAACTCTATCAGATGCCTCAGAATCGGGCCAGACACGTTTGACTTTTACAGATAGCTGTTGGTCTGGAAGTTGATGCAAATGTTTAGAGGACTTCCTTCCTTGCGGCCTTCCAGTCCCTAAAGGGGGCCTACAGGAGAGCTGGGGAAGGACTTTTTACTGGGGCATGTAGTGACAGGACGAGGGGGAATGGCTTCAAACTGGAAGAGGGCAGGTTTAGATTGAACATTAGGAAGAAGTTTTTCACTTTGAGGGTGGTGAGGCACTGGCACAGGTTGCCCAGAGAGGTTGTTGAGGCCCCATCCCTGGAGGTGTTCAAGGCCAGGCTGGACGTGGCCTTGGGCAGCCTGGTCTGGTGGGAGGTGTCCCTGCCTATGGCAGGGGGTTTGGAACTCGGTGATCTTCAAGGTCCTTTCCAACCTAAACCATTCTATGATTCTATGATTCCTTACTGTAACAAGAAAAAAAAATATTAAAAAATTGTTGTCTGTAGACTCATCTGCTAGATTATTTTGGTGGGACAACTACAGAAGTCAAATGCACTGTTAAAATGCATAGAGTCTAAAAAAACAAAAGTAGTGACAACCTTTTATCTCGCCCTAGTGTCTGTTCACTATTGCCTGCTTTAGGCACTCGGTAGTTGGAAACACCTGTTTAATACTGTTTTACTTGGGGGGGAGTTTGTGTTTTGGGTTATTCTGTTGGGTTTTTTTTCTTATTTTACCATTCTTGTCACTGGTATTGTTCTTAAGCTGAAGCATCTGCATATCTCAGCAACTTTTATAGGGGCTTAAGTAGGGAAGTTCACTAATTGTTATCTCAAAGATCCAATTTACAGCATTGTCGTTTTGGGGTACCAGTGTGTGTTGCATTCCACAGTTGTAGCTCTGAATAGCATATTAATATGAATAAAATATGAATTAAAATGACTAACATATTAATCTGTAAATAAGCTATGTGGTTGCCCAAGGAATATCAATAGCTTCTGAAATCTAGACATTAGATTTGATGTACTATTACCTGGTTTCCTCCTCAACCTCCTACTAACAGGGTTGAGATCTAAAAGATATATTGGCAAATGACTCAATACATTTAGTACTTAAGGATATTTTTTGTGTGTTTGCAGCTTCAGAATCTGTCTGGCTTGCATATTGTTTTCTAATCTTAGTTCACAAACCCCTCTCTGTCAGAATGCCTTGTGCTAAGGCAAGGTGAAACAAAGGAGCAGGAAAAGAAATTGCTTATTTTCTGTAGCTTCTTTCTGGAACTGTACACATTGATTGTGTTTGGTTTTAGTAATGCTTGGTGCAGCAGCAGCAGTTCCAGCAAGGGCTGGTTTATTGTCTCTTAGCCATGAAGTAGAGGAATGTACTGTGACAATGCCTGATACTTGCCCCGTGAAGAGAGACTTGAGGTCTGGCGCAAGTATACCCTGAGCTCTTTTCATATCAGTCTGTGGCATGTTGCAGGCAGCAGTGCTTTGTTATGGCACAGTTGCCCATTAGAAGCATCTATGACCTTAAATATTGCTTGAATATCATGAATATCTTATGAGAGGGAAAAAAAGCACAGTACAATATGAGATCTGCTGCTGCCAAGACATGAAAGTACTTGACACTCTGTTATTTCAGCAACATCAAAATTCTGAAAGCAACTCACTCTGCACCGCCAGACTACAACTCTGTCTCTCGCATTGTCCACAACTGCACTTCTGTGTTATCCTGGCACTGTTGTTCTTGTATTTGAGCTTTCTTAAATGGCATCCGAATGACTGTTTGCATATATGCCACACACACAATTTATTTGTAGCAGACTGGTCCTGACTTGAAAGAACCCCAGTTTCCATTAGCAGATCAGCAAATTTGAATGGGCCCTGTCTCTAGAAGTTTAAGTAGATGTAGGTTTATCACAACATGTTGAAATTATCTCTGATGATAATCTTCCTCTGGGATTTTGAGGGAATATAATCTTCTATAATCATGATTATAATGAAGTTGGAGGAGCTAAAGAAAGCTCCAAGAAAGCAGCAACCAGAAATACCTTCTTTAAAAGCTTGAGTCTCACTTTGTTTGCTAAAATAGCTTCTTTCATTCTCTGGATGCTAATTATGTGAGACTACTTTCACAAGCTTAAAAATTGTTAATTGGGTACTTCAATTGTAGTTCTTTTGCCAGCAAAAGGATAAGATAATTGGATGCCGTGTTGCTCCTGTGGTATGAAACAATAAAGATAAAATTTCCTAAAGCTCCTAATTCTTCTATGAGTAGATTCATTGAAATTCAATAGAAGCCAGGTTCCCAAACCACTCTTAAGTAGCTTTGGAAAATCCCAGATCAATAAATAACTCGCATACATTGAAGATGAGCTGCCATGAGGCTATTGAAGGTAAATGAAGAAAACGCTGGACATGAGGGGAAAAATGTGGTCATGTGTTTTCACTCTATAGTTTTGTTGTATGTAGTTACTATTGAACAAGGAATGTGCAACATAAAATAGCTGCTTATGCCTATTCTTCAGCAAGATACTTGACCATATCACTGGTCACATTAATTTAAACTGCTTTGAGGTGATGAATGTATACTCGCTTTTTCTCTCTGAATCAGGATCTTTCATATCAGTAGTGTAAAACAACTTCTAAAGCTCTTGTAGGAAGTGAACCACAACAAAATGACAAATGTCAACAAATTTGGTGAAACTGCTGCTAGTTACATAAAATTCAGTTAAATGCTCCATGCAGCAGTGAAATATTGCCATGCTTTTATGTTAGCTGGTGAAAAGAAGCACTTCTGACAGAACAAGGTAAATGTTTTGAAGTAGGATTAACTTTCCTGATACCTTTTTTTACAGACCTGAAAGAAAACACACTTTCCCAATCAGGGCATCCTTGCAGTTTACCCTGGCAAAGCTACTGTGGTTGGTAACCACTGGTAAAGAAAAGATGTATAAAGATGTATTTATTATGGCTGGTGTTTTTGCCATCCTATTTTCTGGCTTATAGCCTTTCAAGTCTGCTGTGCTTGATCCCGTTCAGATAGTTTGCCATCATCTGCCCTCTTTCCCCGTGGTGAACACCTGCCTGATTCCTACCTGGGCTTCAGCTTCTGACCTCTGCTTTCTCCTTACCACGTCATTTGGGAAAGCGTCGTTTGCTGTGCTCGCCCCTCCAGGAAAGGTCGTTTTGCTGGTGTGATGGGATTGCTGATGGTTCTGGTAGTTAATGGAATATTAGAGCAAACAGTCTGGAAAGGATGAATGTCGATGGTGCTCGTGCCCTCTAAGCCTTTTGGAAAGGTTATAGAGAAACACCCCGTTGAGACAAACACTGCGTTGCAGTTGATCTGGAGGAGTTCAGGTTGTACCACCATGACCTTTGGGTGCTGATGAGGTCCAGTGGTCTTTGTTCTTTGGGTATGTTCCTCCATCTCTCACCACTAACTCTTCTCCTGTTCCCTCTGGGCCGCCCCATCCTTGGGCCCAGCGGAGCACTGCTCTTGGGCCGGAGAATAACATTTATGTTTTATGAACTTACTTTCTGTCAGAGCCAGCATATAAGCAATGGTATGGAGGCCCTAGAGAACATTTAGAGGCAATTCCTTTCTTTAATTTCCCAACGGACGGTGATACTACTTCTGAGACATAAGCACGTAATCAAATCACTGGAACATGTGCGTTATCCTTTTCTGAATAAACCTAATTCGTTCATTTTTTCGAATACTTGGTGTGCTTAAATGTGTGGCTGTGGCCCCCATATTTTATTATTATTATTATTATTATTATTATTAGGACCTGTACGGTGTGCGTGTGTCTGGGTGTTGGCAGCCAGGGCCGGGGCCCTGTGAGGAGAGGCCGGGGCTGCCCGCGCCGGATCCAGCCGGTTCCGCAGGGCAGGGCACAGCTGGGCCAGTCGGCAACGCTGGCGGCACCTCTGGGTAAAATGTATTTACCACAGGACAAAACGCTGCCAGGCTCTGAGGAGTGAGGAAGGGAACGGTCCTGAGGCCACCCTGGGCAGAGGAGGAGGAGGAGGAGGATGTGGGGGCGGAGGTGCGTTGCGCCTCAGGGGAGGCCGTGGAGGAGCAGGTGGATATTTCCTGAGGAAACTGTGGCTCGTGCCGAGGAGCGCACGCTGGAGCAGGTTCTCCTGACAGGGATTGCAGTCTGGCTCTGAATTATCTTAATCTTCCCAAACTCGAGTGTGTTTCGCTTGTGACAGCAACTGGTGAGTGATCTCCTTGTCTTTATCTCCACCGTCTGATGTTCCCTCACATGCTGTTGAGGCGGGGGAGCGAGTGAGCGCCTGGGCGGGCATCGGGTCAGACCATGGTAGGGCTACCTCTGCCTGATCCCAGTATTAGGTGGGCTGCGTCTATGCAGCCCATGTACAGATCTAAACTTGCGGCGAACGAAAGGCAAGCGGATGTGCTGGTGTAAGGCTGACTGCTGGTGCAGCGCTGAACACGAGCTGATGGGCCACACCAGAAGGCGGTTATGTGGCTTTTGCTTGGAGTGGCATCGCATTCTGCTGACTGAAGTATGGAATGACTAAGCTGTNATTCTGCCGACTGAAGTATGGAATGACTAAGCTGTGCCGGCTTTTACATTTTTATTTTTTATTTTTTAATAATAAAGGGTGGCTCTATGTGTCTATGATAACTGGAGTAGGATAGGAAGACCTAGGAATGTTTGAAAGGATAGATAACAAAGTGCTTGAGGAATGCCATGGTACACTGAACACCTATTGTATGTATCATATACCCTGTCAGCCAGGTAACACTGCAGGAAGTAAAATTTACACCGTACTGAACACAAGGATCTTGCAAGAGCAAAGCGTGAGTCTGTCCAAGTGGTGTCAGAAGTGCAGCGAGTCCTGTTCCTGCTGACTTGTCGGGCGCTGCTGCCCTGTCTGTAAAGGGTTAGCAACAGGGGCTTGGCTTCCAGCAGCGTTCATTGTGTAGGGGGCTGCAATTTCAATTTTGTGAATAAAAAAATACTTTTTCTTAAATGATTGTTTTGAAAGTGACATGCTGCAGTCAGGTAAAATAGAATTACTTGCTTCTGCTAATTATTTTTTTAAATTAATTTTAAAGGATAAAAACATTCAATAACTTTTTAATATAGTTTATTTTCTGTTCTGTGTATTCATTTCTACTCTGTTTTTCAGTCTGCATGTTCTTTAACATTGTCCTTTACGTAGTCCATACACTCAGTCCTGTTTCAGCCAAACATAATTGCCTTAAAGGGTAGTTGAAGACTTTGCACTAGATTTTGATTATCATTCCAAAGTTAGTGTAACTGTTATACATGCAGATATTTAAGCAATTATTTACAGCTTACCAGTATAATAGTTACATTAACTTTTATTATCAGCCAACAGGTTTTTGTAAGGCTAGCTCATTTCTGGTTTGCTAGTGATGATTCACACCTTGCAAACGTGTACAGATCTGTGTGGTGCACCAAAAGTTTCAGAAAGAAGGATTCCTTTGTTTTTTAAATGTTTCAGCTAGTCATATGAGAAGATCTTTAGACAAGATTTTCCCTTGTACTCAGGAAAATGCTAGAGTTTTATGTACTCAGATGGTCCCATAAATGCAGCATTAGATTTCTTTTTGCCTTTCTACATAAGGCAAATTTTTCAAAATGCTTATTTATGAATTTTGAGGGGTGTGGTCAAAATCACAGAATGTCCGGTCTATGCGAAAGCTGAGAACTACATGGGAAATCATGGTGTCGTTATTGCACAGAAATTCAGCATCCCTGACAAGAGGTCCAGGTCCCAATAGGTATAATTTCAGTAGCTCTC
>VUYV01000047.1:3936618-3983440 GCA_008711295.1 Anarhynchus alexandrinus
TTTTTTTTTTTTTTTTTTTTTTTTGGAATAAAGTATGCAACAAGAAGTTCAGTATTGAAGGACTTAAAGGTCATTGTGTCTCTCGGTGACATGGTCATTAGAAATACTACCTTTTTTTCTTTTTGTCTACGGCTGATTATCTTGTGCATGATTTTCCAAAACTGGTTCACGGGGAATTCAATTAAATGATTGCCGACAAAATGAGCCTTTTTTAAGGTTTATGGAAACATGTAGGTATAATACAAGGCCAGGACAGGGGCTTTGAAGGATGATGCCCAATACCTAAAACTCTGAAACAGCTCATTTATGGATTAATTGCTTGCTAAAATTGCACTTCCTACACAGAAGCAGATCTAATGGGATATATACTCATAAGACAAGAAAATGAAAAGATCAATCTTTCGAAAAACCTATAAAAGTAATTCATACTTTGACCAAGACTTTGTTTTTAAGTTTTTAACCCAAAGCAATTTTATTTCCATAGCTAAGTTATAAATTGCACCCAAAAAAACGCGTACGTGGCAAGAAGAGATGGAAAGACTTGGCACAGTTTCTCTTTCATGAGGTTGTGCTGGCTGTTAAGCCTAACCTAATGACTTTTTTTTTTCCTTCCCCCCTTAGCATTGACCTTCTTGACAGGATTTGGCCACAAATAAGACACATGTTTCAGTGTTAATCACAGTTTGGTCTTTGAAGTACAGATGCAATCCTCGCTGTTTTCACAGGAGGGTTGTGTCTCCTGCACTGTCAATGCAGGGGACCCCAGTAAGGAGCTAAACAATAGCACTGTGGTTGAAAGAAATTGCGCCAGTGAGTCTCTAAGGTACGCTGGGGCAAAAAATGCCTGAAAGAGCAGGGCAGTAACTGATCATTAGGCAAGTGATGGAGGGGAGAGATGTGAGGTTGCAGTGTGGGGGTTTTTGTTTGTTTGGTTTTTTTAGAAGCTCTTTATTTAGTTTGATGTGTACTGATTTGAAATTTTTACCATGATTTTTTTGTCCCTATTTCCACGCACATTTATTTGTAATCCATTTAATTTGCATTCTCTTTTTCCGCTTATCAGTTTTACTATTTTTTTCCTTTTCTCCTCTTTCCTTCCATACTTATGTCCTTGCAACTCTTTCAGGGCCTTGTGTATCTCAGTTATCCCTTTCACTCCAGCTCTGCATTTTCGCACATTTTTTTTTTGTTTAGCCCTAGTCCTCGCTGTTGCTTTATTCATTATTTTCCCACTTTTCTTTTCTTGCTTTTTTTCTTAGTTCTGCTGACAAAACTACTAAAACTACTATGAAAACTATTTTTCATCCTCTGTGTTCCTTTATTATCATCCTAAACAGATTCCCTTTCCCCTCTCATAGGTCTCATCCTTTGCACTGATGACCAAATTCCTATTCTTTCATTTTCTGTCTCAGTTTTTCTTCCTGTTAATTTTGCCTCTTGCTGTCTTGTCATGCTACTGCTGTTCGATAGTCAGCACCAGTAAAAGAGAGTTGGGAAATGGGGAATGCAGCTTAAGCAGGATAATTCAGCCCAATATCAAGATGATTGTGAGAGCGCTGATTGTTAAGCTGTCATTGCACTCGCTACCAGGAATAGCTTTGGTAAAAGGGAGGTAGAGAAATTACTGTATCACGGCATTGTCTATTGATTAGCCATTGATAAAATTTAAAAACATATTTAGAAAAAAAAAAGTAAGTACATAGCATCATCAAAAGCCTTTTTGGCTTTGCTAGTATAAAAAGGTAATTTTTGATAATGCAGGGATTCATAAATTACAGCAATCTTATGTATGAAATTTCTTGTTGAAAGATTTTTATCTGAGGTGATGCTACTTCACTGTGGGCACCAATTGCACCAAGACTCATTACAAATGTTTATAATTATAATAATACATCTGGCCTGAAGATCCTGTATTGGGAGAAATGTAGTGTATTTAAATAGTGGGCTGGGTGGTTTTCTTTATTTGTCACTTAAAAAGTGCTAAAGTCTAATAACCATTTTTCTTCTCAAAATTACTGATGAAAACAACTCTCATTAGCAAGCAGATGGCTTTCTGGAAGAAAAGTAAAATTGCTCTTTTTGAAAATAGGGCTGTGATTTAAAATGAGAGTTTAGATGTGTTATTAGTGATAAAATGCACAGTAGTTTTAGTCAGCAAAGAGGGTGCTTTGCTATGGATGACGAAATAATGCAAAACAAAAACCTCTGCTCACAAAGAATAATGAATAAGAATGACAAAGGAGTATAACTCACTGTAGCCAGCAGTCTGGATTCAACTGTGCTACATTTTAGCCTTTTAATAAAGTAGAAAAGGAAATGATGGAAAAGATTTCATTTCAAAAATTATCCTTCAGGATTTAGTTCCTTATGTTAATTTACGGATGTACAGCTCTTATCCAGAAGTCCATGTTTTAGCAGCTCTTCTGGGTCAAACTTAACTGTGCCAAATGAAACATTTTTAAGTCTGCATTGCTTAACGCCTTCATCTTACATTATTCAAAGATGCATCAACATCTATGTGCATCTACTTTGCAGGTCTTTGAGCTGTGCCCTCAGAAACAGGTCTTAAATTGTATGTAAAATTTGGATATGCCCAATATGAAATAATTTTGAGTTAGTTCTACTCACGAGAACAGGCGTTTATAAGATTGGACCCAAGTTTGTGTATATATTTCCTCACGGACAATGCTAAATTACTTTTTAGCATCTGACATTTATAACCTCATTAAAGGCACAGCTTCTTAGAAGGTTTAGCTGTTAATCATCTATTTGCAATAACATGAATCACTTCAAAGTAAAGATGTGGCAAACTTATTTTTCATTATTTAAGTGTTGAAACAAAATCTAGGTGGAAAAAAATAATTTTGGTTCTTTTTTTTTTTTTTTTTTTNTTTTATATTATAATATAATTACCTCTAAAGTGTTTCTTCTCTGCTTCATTTCTTAAGCATTCATAAGTATGCCAAGGCTACAAAGAGTGTCTCTCACCACCTTTATGCTCAGGCTATAGAGAATAAGGAGATGGCATTTTTTTAACTCATTCTGACTTTTTCTGCTCTACTTCTATAGTGGGCTATTTGATATTTTAGGTATTTTTTAAACTATTTAATCTAAAGTTGTTTAAGGTAGATCTCTAAAGTGCTGCCATCTTTGGTTTTCTACCTTCTTGTTGCAAGAGGTAATGTAGGTTACAAGTGTGCTCCATAACCTAAAGCCAATGGTAAGTTCAAGTACAAAAACCAGGTACAAATAATGGATAGTATAAATAATAGATAGCTGCTCTACTATTAAGAGAGAAATTATATAGTATAATACCTGTTCAGTACAATAATAAAATAAAGATATGTTATTCTTACTGAAATCTATCTTCTCTGACTATATTTTCAGTAAAATGAAGAGCACCTGTTGTTGCCTTGCTTTTCAATGAATTTGTCTCCAACCTCCTCACCCCACTCAGTCCAGAGTGTTGCTGGTGGCCATCGCTCTGCTTTCAGTCCCTGGGAAGTAACGTACAGGAGAACATGGGGTCAGCTCGGACCGCAGGGGCAGCGTGCGCTTTATCCAGCATATAAAATTAATAAGGGAACCTACTCAGATGTTGGATTTTCCATAGTAACAAAGGCTTTGTTGCATTGATTTGTAATTCCCTGTTCAAAATGAGACAATTCAGTTTAATAGCAGACCTGTTTTCACAGTTGGGTTTTTATTCAGTAACGCAGTAGTAAGATTTCTGTCCAAGACAGAGAATACTCTCTCTCCACCTTACCCGAAGTTGGGCTTTTAGTTTTTTATTTATTTCTGTGACCTGCATGTAGATGTAAGTGTACTGAAGGCTGACGGTTTTACTCATTAGGCTCCTAGAACGCCAAATCTGCTTTCACTTTGGCTCCACTGGAGATGTCTCTGAGGTCAGCCAGGTCAAAGCTGCAGTTGCTGCAAGTAACTATATAATTTCTTTCCTGCTAACAATCCTAGGGATTTGAATGCGTCTGATGAATAAGGTCAGTTGAACTGAACTATTTTTGTATTTACAAAATTATTTAATTTGCCTTGTTCTTATCTTCCTTTGCAGTGACTTTGGCCTGGCCTTCCACCCTAGTCACTTCTTGATATGTAGTGGATTTCATGCGTATCCTGACTATGTGACTTCATAGCAGGAGGAGGAAATTACAAGAAGATCATTAAAGTGTGAAATTAAATTCTTAAAGATGAAACATCTAAAATAGCTAAAACATTACCCCAAAAACAAACAGTGCAATTGATCCTACTTAATTACATGCTTAATAATTTTATACCAATGTAAAGCACATTGACGATGTACTAATCCATTTCATATTCACTGCCACCACAGATTTCCTCCTTCTTATTTGCTTTGAATCTCATCATTATCATGCACATAAAACTAGTATTCTTAGAATTTTTATAGTATTATTTCCATATAAAATGAGGAAAAGTCTAATACATGAATACTAAGCAGTTCATTAACATGGTTTGTAATATATCTATTCATGATAAAAGCAGCTGAGAAATGCTGATATAAAATAGTACTTCAGTCCCAGAGTATATCTAAGATTAGAAGAATCATGCCTTGGATAATAAATACTTCAGGGAAAACAGGAAATCTTAAATACAAATAACATCAAATAAAGAGCTTTGTATGCTTAATTAAACACATTAACAGATGCATTTATTTCAGTTAAATAATTAATGTATTACTAGTACTGTCAGCAAGAAATTTTTTGTTATTAAAAAAAATAACCTGAAAAGGTTTTAATTTCAGGAGAAAAAAATGCTGCCTTTAAAAGACATTAAGGATGGTTTTATCTGGAACTGGCACAAAGATTGTTAATGATTGAATTACACAGCAAGCAAAATGCTTGGAAGAAGAGCCTAATCTACCACGTCAAGAACCCTGCTCTTCAAATTTGCTTTACATGGGCAAGCCACTGTCTCCAGCTTAAGAAACAGGATTGGCTTTGAAACAGTTTAGGTGATGAATGGTTCCTTCTCTACCCATGTGCATTAAGGTTTGGTCCTTGAAGTTACTGTCTGTGGCCTTTTAGCTGTGCTCCCTGCATCCAGGCAAAAGGAACAGGCTGTTGTGAATTACCTGTCCAAAACTGGCTGTAGATTGTCTGACACAGAAAAATCCTGCATTCAGGGTGAGCATTTGTTAGAGGTTGGAGCTCAAATTTAGGAAGATATACTGCAGGATGAAATGATGTATTTTGGGTTTAAGTTATTATCTATTTATATTTTGGTATAGATTTAGCTATGTGCTTTTTCCCTTTCTGCAAGCTTTTTGTACTGGCCTAAACCAGAGTAGCTTTGCTGCTGTTTAGTTGCAGTTGTGCCATAACAATTCAGCTGAAGTTTCATATTCAACCCCAGGATTCTAACCTCTGAAGGAACACTGCTGACAGCTTTATAAAGGGGTCAGGTGTGGTCCTTAACTTTTGCTCAGTTACCAAATTATACGAAATATAATTAAGATCAAGATATAACGCTGTTTGGTCAATAAATAAATATCCCACAAATTATTTATATTATAAATGCATCTGGTATTGATGACAGAAGGTATTATGCAATACACTTTCTACAGTTCTGAATATTGAGCCCCAAATCAGAAAACCTCCCTGATACTTTATTTTTTTTAGATTATTTTCAGCTTGATTTATCAGGGACAAGTCACCAGAGCAGAAAAAATGGTACATCACTCAGAGGGAGAGTGAATTCATGTATAAGCAGGGTAAAAATGTGTACCTGTGTAGAAGACAAGGACCTTTTATAATGTCCCTTTTTGCTCTCTCCTTTACCAGCAAAATCCTGGTGCTGTGCTTGGGCATAGGGCTGCCCTCCAAGTGTCCCTTTCATCTTTCATGTTCACAATAATGGTACAGATAAGCAAGAATATTAAAAGAAGCCATTTCATAGCACTACTTTTTACCACAGAAAAGGATGCTGGAAAAAGGATCTTGGCTAATTTACTGTTTCTATGAAGTATGGTGATACTTAGTTCAAGTATGTATATGGATTTAAACATTTTATTTGACATTCTTTTGTATTTCTCTAGAAGTACTGGAAAGATGTGAAATCGATAAATGTTTCTTAATAAGCTAGAACAAGGTTGACTTTGACTAAGCTAAGCTTTAAAAAAAAAAAAAAAGAGGTTTGATGGTTGGCTTTTTTTTTTGAGCTGATGATAGGTTGAAATGATGCATATAATATTCCTTGGCCTTTAAGACCCCGTCTCTTTGTTTTTTGGCTTGCCGCTGTCAGGAATAGTACCCAGAAAGATGAGAGCACACAGTAGTCATACAGCCAGCATCTATAATGCAGCCACAGCTTAGTAATGTAGGAAGCACAGCTAATGCCGCTGCAATGATCTGCTGCAGCTGCCCATTTGAAAAGCCTCGGAAGGCTGTGTGGGACAAATGGATGAGGAGCCCTTGGCCTCGCGAGGGGAAGCCGTAGATGGAGGAGCAACAGGATCTAATCAGTTCCCAACTCTTCCAGCAGCCTACACAGGTCAATGCAAACCGTGCAACCTTTACACCTCAGCCCGGATTACGAACGGCTGCTGCCAGGCAGTGACACATGCAGTCTCGCACTCGTGATTCACCTGCCCTTACCCAATCTGCCAGACGCTTAGTCACAGAGTATCGCTGAGTGCTTTTCAGCTCCTTTCTTTTTTTCAGTCTAACAGCTTTATCTTGTGGTCCTGTCTGCAGTGTACTTTTTTTTTTAAACCAATTAGATTTCAAAGTAATTGGAATACTTTGCTCTAATTGGGAACGATCCAAGCCTGGGAAGGAATAGAAAATTGCAGCGGTCTGGTCATCTCAGTTGCGTTTCTGTGGTAAATCATAAAACCATAAATCACGGTATGTTTATTCTATTTTCCCATGACTCAGCCGTATTTGTGGCCACATTTTAGTTGCCAGCAGGCTTACGATTTTAAATGCGTAAAAAATACTTTGAGATTCTTTAAGAGAGTTTTACTTCTTTCAATCTGATTTTTGTATGACTGTAAACAGCTGAAAAACATCATGCACAGTCAAGGGGAAAGTTCCTTGTCCATTGCGGAGAAGAACACTAAAAGATGTATAAAATTGCAACTGAGTCAGTCATGTAGAAGTAGCAGTGATGCAGCACCCAGAATTACCTCAAACTTTCATTTTCTTAATCCAGATTTGGACTTCTTGCACATATGACCCTCATTGGCAGGGGTTGGTAACTTACTAAAAAACTCCCAGTGCTTGGAAAATCAATGGGAAAAGTTACTCATAGTGCAAGGAGGCGTTGGATTTAAGGTGCTTCTCAATGGCTGTCTCTGCTGGGGAGCTCTGTTTTGTTACTGAGTTTTGTTTATATTTTTCTGGCTGAGCAGGGGAGCACTACACCAGACCTACTTTTATTTATATTTGAATCTGAAGGTTTCTTTCTATTCTCAGAGCAGTGCAAAAGAACTTTCTCACAAATGTGTGTGTGGAGGGGTGTATGTTGCTATAACAATCTTACTTTTAGTTGTATATAGCACGTAAGGAGGTCCGTACTTAGAATCATAGAATGGTTTAGGTTGGAAGGGATCTTGAAGATCATCGAGTTCCAACCCCCCTGCCATGGGCAGGGACACTTTCCACTAAGACCAGGTTGCTCAAAGCCCCATCCAGCCTGGCCTTGAACACCTCCAGGGATGGGGCAGCCACAGCTTCTCTGGGCAGTCTGTTCCAGTGTCTCACCACCCTCAGAGTAAAGAATTTCTTCCTAACATCTAATCTAAATCTCCCCTCTTCCGGTTTAAAACCATTACCCCTTGTCCTATCACTACACTTCCTGACAAAGAATCCCTCCCCATCTTTCCTGTAGGCCCCCTTTAGGTACTGGAAGGCCACTCTAAGGTCTCCCTGGTCCCTAAGGTCTTCTCCCGGCTGAACAACCCCAAGTCTCTCAGCCTGTCTTCATAGCAGAAGTGCTCCAGCCCTCTGATCATCTTCATGGCCCTCCTCTGGACCCGCTCCAACAGGTCCATGTCCTTATGTTGGGGGCTCCAGAGCTGGATGCAACATGGCAAGTGGGGTCTCACAAGAGTGGAGTAGAAGGGCAGAATCCCCTCCCTCGCCCTGCTGGCCACACTTCTTTTGATGCAGCCCAGGATGCGGTTGGCTTTCTGGGCTACGATGGCACATTGCTGGCTCATGTTGAGCTTCTTGTCAATCAGCACCCCCAGGTCCTTCTCCTCAGGGCTGCTCTCCAGCCATTCCCTGCCCAGCCTCTATTTGTGCTTGGGATTGCCCCGACCCAGATGTAGGACCTTGCACTTGGCCTTGCCTGTAAATGCAGAGGTAAGTGCACAGATTCAGTTTAAGCCTTAAAGCAGATCTCGTGCTACTCTAGTGTAATGCTGGGCTGAGACTGAATCCCATCTCTCTGGAAGCACATCTTACTATCTTGAGTAGAGCTATGTATGTACATGAACCATATGTAGTGCTGCAGGTCAGTAGAGTAGTACTAACCTGGTGTTACTCTAGTATGGTACTGTATGTACTTTTAAAGGCTGAGATCAGAGGGTTTGCCCGGGATAATGCTTTTTCAGTGCACGGGGGTGGGCAGGGCTCCTTCTCAGGCCCAGGCTTATTAGTGGTACAATTTAATGATACTGGGAAGTTCTTTGAAGGGATTTTGTTTTATACCAAATAGACGCATCAGGTTGACAGTAAGATCTCTTTTAGCAACTGAAATTGCTGGACTAAAAAGTATATGCAAAACCCCCAGCCGTTATCAGCATAGAAACATGCCAAGTACCAAAGCTAATTCCTCCCATCATGTGATGGCCTTGGTAGATGTATTACACTGTGTGCACACTTTACTGTCAATTATTTACGATGACAGACTCGTTTTAGCAAGATGTTTTCAGCTTGTTAAAACTGCATTAGTTAGTCTGCAGCCAGCAGTAATATTTGGACAGTGATCCCCAATAAACTGCTCACGAGGCAGTGATCTTTGGTGTAGGCCTCTGTGCCTGGTTGTGCTGAGCTCATTAAGATGTTTTCGCCTCCTGGAAGGTATCGGCTATATTAAGTATGGAGTTCTGGCAATAAAAACAAACGCAGCATGGCGTGGAAATACATTAACATCCCCTGGTTCACTGTAGCATCGTGTTTTCAGGGAAACAAACAAAGACGATATAATAAACTGAGCTGGCATCGGCCCAGTTACTCTCGGCAAACTGTAATGGCTTTCACAGAGTTCAGGCTTGGGTCTGCTGCATCATTAATATTCCTCTAAAGGCATGCAGGATCTTTGTTGTTGAAATAAGGAGCGAATAAAATAAAAATTAGAAATCCTTGAAGGCTGTACAAGACTTTATGCTGGTGTATCACTGAGAGATGTTTAACAAAAAGTTCGGAAGCAGCGTGGATGTTTCTTCTGGTAGCGGTTAGGGCCTCCTCCGGCCACCCACAGCACAGCCTGGCACTCATGGCACTGCAGCGTTTACTGTCTTGCCGCTACTTGTTATTATTGACTATTGAGACATTGGTTAAAACCAGTCTCTTTTGCACGTCTGCTTTGCTCAGTGCCTAAGCTCTGAGTGCTCGGTGTGTCTCACTAGTAAACTGTATAACGGCAGTTCTACATGGCCAAGACGTCTCAAAATAACAATTCTTTGTCTCATATTTTGCCAGACAAATGTAATGGTGTGTGGACAAATAGTGAGGAGTGCAGCTTTTGCAAACTAATGATTTCTCATTAATCTATGTGGCACCCTCCATTGCCCCCTGGATAGCAGATTTCATCCTCGGCAGCAGCTCTGGCAATCACTGGCTGCTTCTTAGCTGGTGTTGGAAAAGATTTTACATATATGTAGAGTCTGCTTCCAGTTTGGGCTTCATGAATCCTTTGTCTACAGAGCTCAAATGCTCAGCTCAGTATTTTTGAAGTTTGCTTTGTAAATCCTCTACTGGTAACTGTTTTTTTTTTTTTTCTTGGGTTTTTTTCCATCTGTCCTCCTCCAGAGGGACTTTTGCAAGGCTGTTTCAGCAAGGATGGTATGAGGCTGATTGTGAAGCACAGCTAATTCTGGCATCTTGTAAATATCAAAACAACACATTTTGGTTTTACGCTAATGCGCTAAGGTCAAATTTACCTTTCTATTTGAATAGATAAGCATTTCATCTTGTATACAACTTAAAAGCTGAAGGAAGAAACTAGAATTTTTAATACTGATATGTTGATGTTTCATCTTACTCATCTGAGGAAATCTTCTAAATACAAATATGAAATGACCGTAGGGCATTCTGGTGTACGTCAGCTCGTTCTGAGTGCTATGTGTGGAGGAACATATGCTGCTTTCTGGCCATGGTGTTGTAAAAGGATTGGCCAGTGCTTCTCTTGGAGGTGCTCTTAGCTCTGTGCTTACTCTTGTTTCAGGATTGTTCTCTCCAAAGGGATTATTGAGATTGGAGTCTAATATCCATTCGACACTTCTGAACAATAGCTTTTTCATATTGCTCAGTTGGCATTATTTCCCCAGTATCATTGTGTCTTATTTACTTTATGTGTGCATCTATTTAGATCTCATACTCCCTCAGGGCATACAAGATCACTAATCTAAGTCCTCAGTTTTAGCTCGCTACTTTCTTATTCTTGCAGTTTGATGTGCAGTATAAATATCATTGTTGCTTGAGCACTAACATACAATTTAAAAACAATAAATACCCCATTTGCTGAAGGCTAATGGTCTATTCATTTTGTGCTGTGATATCACCTGTTACTTCTGTGAAGAATTTGTCTTCTGAGGAGGTGATTCTGTGATCTTGGCTATGCCATGCAAACTCTTGCAAAGTGATACAATTTCAGTTCTTTCAACTCTTTTTTTCGGCAGCCTCAACTGTCTGCCTTTTCATGGATTTATTCTGATTGCCAGAGTGCCGTTCCATGCCAGGGCAACCACTCGCCCCAGGGTGATGCTTTGAGTGGTGGCAACATGGTGAAACCTGACTCCAGCTCTGGAGGAATTGGTGGTAGTGCTGCCTGGACCCTGCTCAGGTGGTGGTTGTCTAAAGATAAACGGTGACTGTATCCCTTGATTATGTCCTCAGGTATAAGGCTGGGGGCACATGGGCTTTGCCTTATACACAGCATAGCTTGATTTAATGTTGTGCTACCTCTGACATGTTAATCAGTGTTGTCCATCCACGTGAACATTAGCCCGTAAGTTTGGCATTTTTTCCCCTATTTATTATTTAAGGGCTAATTCAGTCATGAGGAGTGTGGTTCCTCATTTCAGTCTTGCATTACCTTGAATCTCTTCCATGTTTCTACTTCCTTTTTGTATTCTTTAACACAGGAGAAATATAGCTCACTGTTTTTTCATATTTAAGTGGAATGCAGTGGTCATTGAGTTTCATTATTTTCCTAATCTGAGTCAACTGGAAACTTTTTGCTGTTTTAACAGAATTTTCGCCCCATATTTTAAGAGACCATATAGCATGTAATGGGCTCTATTTCAGCCATGTCATTAAAAAAAAGCTATACAGTTACAAATATTATTCTTTAATCATTCAGCCATGAAGGGTCTGTAGAAAGGTTGGTTATGTGTGGCCATAAAAAATGTGACCAGTATATTGCAATATTAGCCTTGGCATAAAATAACAACTACTTTCACGCTCTTCCCAGAGACTTTAAAATATACAGATTCTCACATGCTAAAGCCACTCTGAAAAGTTCCAGGGATTGTGAGAGAATAAAAAACGTTTTAGCCCCATCTTTAATAAAGATTTTCAACTTCAGTCTGTGAAGCGTGTTGTAGCATGAATAGAATATAAGAAATGTAAATAGGTGCAATAAAATAACCTTTGCTTGTTTTTTAAAATGCAAAGTGGCACCTAAAGAATATAGATCTACCTAGAAGGGAAATTTTTAAGATAAAAATATATGATATTTTATTATTTCCAGGATTATCTCTGTTCAATAGTGAGGGGAAGAAGGTTCTTTTTTTTTTTTCTTTTTTTCTTGTTTTTTAAACTGTAAGGTGGAATAAAGAATATTGTCAGCTTTTATGGCGAATAGTGGTATAATCAGTTTATCAGCCCATCAGCACTGGATAAATATCTATTGCAGAAGAACTACATATATGAAAATAATCTCATATTAAAGAAACCCCACAGCTATATAACCTCTGTGGAGTTCTGTCTGTTAATAGATGTCACAGGTATCACATGGTAGATATAGCTAAAAGATAAAGCATTTTAACTTCTTTTAAAGGTGATAATTCAGATAAAGGTTGACATATATATATACACACAAACATGAAACCATACATACATACAAAAAATTTCTCTTGTAGTGGTAGGTTATTCTGAAGAAGGTTTATAATGGTTCTGCCTGAGTGGCCAGTCTGGCCCAAACCATGACATACCACAATTGAAGTACATAGTGAACGTTGTGGGGAGAGAAACAAAAGATGCTTTGAATGGTGTGTTAGCATAGTTCTAATAGAACACCAGCAAGAAAGCATGATGAGAAACCTGTGATGTTGCTGTATGGGGGAGTTAGAGAAGCTGAGCTGCCACTGAGGTTAAAACAGTTTTTGAGCTTGAATCAGCAGCCTAACAGCTTTGAGAATGGCTGTATCTCTTGGTGACCAGTTATTTTGCAAGTAAGTCATGATCACTTAATTGTTTGAACAAATTCAATATTTGGGGTTTTTAAAAAAGATAATATTTGATTGCCCGTACCCACAGCCCGAGTCAGGAGCATAACTATCAAGAGAGCACTGAAGTCTATGAACCAAGACAGGGAAAAGCAGCAGTGAAAATGTTCTCTTGGCTAGACAAATGGGGACTACTTCCATTCCTTGCACAGGGTCCTTGTACAAATGTAGCTTGCTCCAATACTGTTGCTGTAAGAAGTACTACTCTTTAAGGCAGGTGTTGGGGTTTTTTTCCTTTAAAATGTAGTGAACAGAATTAGTAAAACAGTTGGGCACTGTTTTTCCAGTAAGTGTTTTTATTTCACATTTCAAATTAAACTGTTTCAGTGATACTTACCTTATAAAATTGCCTATAAAACAGTATTCAAAATGTTCTAAAAATATATAGGATAAGAACAAAGTATATTGGATGTCAGACATAGAGGGCAGAAGTAGAGCCTATGGTGACTTCATATTTGGCAGGTATGTATCCCATCTATATTTGTTTATAGGTTTACATAAACATGTTGGGTTTCTTTCTCTGGATTTCAAATCTGTATTGATTCTGGATCAGCAGTTTGTTAGATGATGACTTTGCAAAAACTACCAGGCTTCTGACATGTTGATGACAGAATGATATGATAATTAAACTATTGATCATATTAGGAATTTAGTCACAATTTAGTGAACTTTATTCACTGATATTCCAGTCAACATATTTCATAGAATCATAGAATGGTTAGAGTTGGAAGGGACCTTCAAGATCATCTAGTTCCAACCCCCCTGCCATGGGCAGGGACACTTTCCACTAAGACCAGGTTGCTCAAAGCCCCATCCAGCCTGGCCTTGAACACTTCCAGGGATGGGGCAGCCACACCTTCTCTGGGCAGTCTGTTCCAGTGTCTCACCACCCTCAGAGTAAAGAATTTCTTCCTAACATCTAATCTAAATCTCCCCTCTTCCAGTTTAAAACCATTACCCCTTGTCCTATCACTACACTTCCTGACAAAGAATCCCTCCCCATCTTTCTTGTAGGCCCCCTTTAGGTACTGGAAGGCCACTCTAAGGTCTCCCTGGTCCCTAAGGTCTTCTCCCGGCTGAACAACCCCAAGTCTCTCAGCCTGTCTTCATAGCAGAAGTGCTCCAGCCCTCTGATCATCTTCATGGCCCTCCTCTGGACCCGCTCCAACAGGTCCATGTCCTTATGTTGGGGGCTCCAGAGCTGGGTGCAACATGGCAAGTGGGGTCTCACGTGAGTAGAGTAGAGAGGCAGAATCCCCTCCCTCGCCCTGCTGGCCACACTTCTTTTGATGCAGTCCAGGATGCGGTTGGCTTTCTGCACTGTGAATGCACATTGTCGGCTCATGTGAGCTTCTCATCCACTGAGTCCTTCTCCTCGGGTTCTCTCAATCGGTTCTCTGCCCAGCGTGTATTTGTGCTTGGGATTGCCCTGACCCAGGTGCAGGACCTTGCACTTAGCCTTGTTGAACTTCATGAGGTTTGCACATGTCTCAAGTCTGTCCAGGTCTGTCTGGACGGCATCTCTTCCCTCCAGTGTGTTGACTGCTCCACACAGCTTGGTGTCGTCGGCAAACTTGCTGAGGGTCCACTGTCCATGTCGCCAACAAAGGTGTTAAACAGCACTGGTTCCAGTACCAACCCCTGATGAACGCCATTTCTTTCTGTCTTGTAATCATTATGTACTTCAAGATTCATGTGACAGTTTTGGGGATGCGGGGCTGTTAAACCTGTCAGCTGAGAACCACTACTTGAATGAGATGGTTGGAAAACAGTTGCAGTTCAGAACAGGTAAGAAGTAAATTAATCTGGTTCCTAACTTAGACAATTCCTTACTCTCTATATCAGGTAAAAGGTGTCTCGAACCTGAGGTGACCTACATTATATATTGCACAACATATATCAAAAGAATTGAAAAAACTTTTTTATTTCATGATGTACGATGGGTTTACATGGTATAGAGGATGAGGATAAGGACTATTTAATGATAATGATTAATGGTAATGATTTAATGATAATGGTTATTACCGGTGCACATCAATTGCTAATGAACCAGGAGGCACACTCTTAAGCTTTCCTAAGCTTTATAGGAAGTCTTTTATTTACAAGGTAGCAAATACAGATGCATGCATTTCTTTCACTGATCGTGGCAGCATAAAATAATTAAAAGAAGCTGTTGGGGTATTTGTGGTGGTCTGCAGGCAAACTGATTCAAAAAGTTGCAAGACTCATGCCATAGTGATTTGCCAAAAGAGAAAAATGTGAAGATGAGTTCTCATTTTGAAACATACACAAGATAAGTATGTGATGGATTTGAGCTTAGAAACGGAAAGGGAAGAGGAGACTGAAGCTTTGATGGTGTCCCTTTAATCTGACTGAGGGAGTCTTTGTGTTTGTCTGAGCATTAGGAGTATTAGAGCAGTGTTATACAGAGCATATTCAATTGGCTTATTGGTACAGTTGTATATTTATCTTTATTTCCTCTTACATATGACAGCAAAGGACTTCTTTCCTCAGCACACCAGACTGAGACAGTAGTGTACTTACCTCTGTGTATCTCAGATAGAATCTATAAAACCATATTTCAGAAAGAAAGCAAAAAGATCGTAGTTATTTATGGCATTGCTCAGTGATCATAACAACATTGAGCTTTCTTTAAAGGCTTCTCTAAAACCTTAAATATCTTCAATATAAAATATAGTTTTGCTGTTTGTTTGCTTTTTTAATTGTATTTTTCACACTGAACCTCTTAAATTCCCTTTTCATCTTTCTTCAGTAAAGTATCACAAATAAAGTTGAAGACTTAATCTACAAATCCCTTTGTCATGTCCTGTAATAAAACGATGAGTAGAAGGTAGTTAATGCTATTTATCACAGCACACTTGGCAAGTCTGGGATGTGTTAAGTTAGATAAATTGGCAACTACCCATTCTCCATTCTTTATCTTATAAGACAGAACTAAAACCAAATGAAGCATAGAGCCTTCTTGCTTTAGGAAGATACTGGAGGTTACTACTGTATTTTTTTATTTATTAAACTCAGAAACTGTTGAAGAGAACTTAGGACACTATGCCTTTGCTTCTATTAAAAATTATCTTCTGTATCGTACCTTTATTTAACAAGTATAATTTGCCTTTCAAAGTGATTTTTTTTTAAAAGTATGTCTGTCAGGAAATTATTACATATACCTGGTCATTTCAACCACTTACAGTGCCTGCTAAATACATTCAATAAGCATTTCATTTAGCATTAATGGGATAATTATTGTATGTGAAATACTGATTTATGATAAAAGACACATTTACTAGGATCTGACATTTGTTCAATTCATTACTCATGTTAGATAGCAATTAAACTTTACAAGGTTATTTTAAATTGATCGGTACAGAATTTTTGTAACAATAGTTACTATAATACATGTGCAGTGATACATCATCTACAGTTACAGTGCCACGTTAACCAAACATTAATTTTAACTTATGTCTAGACATTCAGCTGCTAATTATAGCTACTCATTGTTTACAATAAGTTGTAGCACAGAAGGCGGCGTATTGTCAGTAGGTATAATGGGTATTTTGTCCAAGAATGGTTTTGAACTAAATTCTGTTGAAACCAGTAACGTGGTGCTTTTGGATCTCTTAATTATGTAGCAAATTGCACACAAAAGCTATGTAGTAGAATGGAAATTACATCAGAAATTTTGTTTCTCTGAACAACTGTGCAGACTGACATAAAGCCTGCTGGTTTTCATGAAAGGCACTTCTAGCACCTCCAGCTTTCGTCTTCTGTTTCCTTAATCTCCTGTACTTTTTGGAAGAGCCTTGGAGAGTTACTGTTTCGTTCTAAAATTCCTATTAAATAATGTATAAAGTCCCTCTCCGTCCCATGAAAAGTCAGAGAAAATGAACACTAAGTTTCATTTTAAGAATAAGGGTGTATTAGACAAGAAGCTGACCTTCGTGTCCATCACTGCGTTTGAACAGGGAAAGTTCTCCGCATTCCCGTGGAGAAGAGTAATACTGCACTGGGAGAGGGATATTGAGCTCAGACAAGGGAGGCAAATGAGCAATTGTGTAGCTTGTATGGGACTTCCGAGCTGCCTCTATAGCTTCTGCCAAGATTTCATGTCGGCGAGCTCCCTGTGGCTGTTGAACATCTCGAAGGGAATGGGCAGCTTCGGGCTCCCTATCGCTACGGACTGCCCCGGCAAATTCTTGCTCATCCAACCAACGGTGACAACAGTTGGTCCTGAGTAGCTGGGGAGCCAAATACCGAAACTCTTTCACTTTTGGCTTGTTGCTTGCTATTTCTTTTCTTTCATGTGCTTAGTAGCTATTGAAATTCCACTGCTGCATAGCTTTTTTGTCCCATTCCCCCCCCCCCCCCCCCCCAAAAAAAAAAAGGATAATTAAAAGGGAGGTATAAAAAGAACAGGATGCTGAAATGGGAGGGTACTCCAGAGACTACAAAAGAGAAACAAGACACCTGGCTTTGGGAGAGAGTTGAAAGAAAAATCTTCAGTCCAGCATTAAGTTAGGGATGTGAATTCAGTAGACGGATGTTTCTAAGGCTTTTAAGTCTGTTTCCTACCAAAGATGCCTTCCTTCTACCAAGATAATTGCTCTTTATTAGAGAGAAAAAGCACAAGCAAGATTTGCAGTGTTTGGTTGAGGAACCAGAAACATATATTTCTTGGAAATGGTGTGGATAACCTTTAGTTAGCTGGCAACTCTGGTATCTAAAGGAAATCACTTTTACATACAGATTTTTGAGTTGGTATTATACTGATTAATAGCAATGGTATGAGGCTTCAAGTTGTTGAAGACTTGTGGAAAATAGTTAGGAAAATAATACCATAATTGGCAGGCTTTTTTAATATTGTGTTTTGATTTAAGCAGGGGGAAAACAAACCAAACATTTTTAGGCAATAAATTGGAGGAAGATGCTCACATGTCAGCCATAAGTATATAGAGAAGAGCAAAGTGCAGCACGTTTGTAAAAAGTGGGTCTGGTAGACCATCTTTATTTAAAGAGCCCAAATTAATTCTCTATGTGAAAAGGGAGGACTAGGAAGGAGAGTCTTTGTCATTGGGTTCTGATTTTGGTTGTCAAATTAGGATTTTTAGATTAATTCCTTTGATCACAATGGACTTTCAGTTGTCCTATTAGAATAATTTAACAACATCTATAGGGCTAGGTTCTTACATATAGTATGAACTCTTTACAGTTGCTTTGAATTACATTTACAATTACTGTGGCTGACCCTTCGTAGTGCTGTGGTTTTTTAGTAGCATTTGCCATAACACCTGGTTGTAATTTTGTTGTAATCACAATGATATCTAATAGATTAAGATACAAAAACAAACCACAAAAAGGTAATCGTGCATTTAACTCTATGCACTATACTTGCAATGATATTTACAGTGCAAATATTTACAAATACTAAGCATTTGAAGGTTTTTTTTTTTAAGTGATCATTTTCTTGATGTAATGAAGGATTGTATGCCCATGGTTTAGTGTGCTCTGGTATGATAACTTTCTTATATTATTAGAAGTAATTTGTCTTCTAAAAAAAAATCTTTTGTCAAGGTCAGATGATTTCTCACAGCTCTATGTATTGGAAAACTCCATCTTTTCAAGCCCTTGGAAATTGGAAAAAATTCTTATAGAGAAGAACTCTTATTTCTTGCTCTGATTTATGTAACGTATAAAACGTATCCATTCTTTTAAAACTTCCAATTAAATAGATTCTCACTCATTGTTACACTATTCCAAGGAGGAAAAAATTGAAATCATATGGAAAAAGAAGAAAACCTTTTTTAAAAGAGAGAGTTCTTACTTCTCTTAGAATTGGCAAGTTGGATTTTATGTAACAGCCAGTGACTGAAACATCAGTTCAGAAATTAAAACTCCTCTGTAGTTTTGAATTGTGTTGTCAACTTCCCCATCACTTGTGGTTTAATGTTCTTGTGATTCCAGGAAAAAAAAAATAGCGAGAAGAGCAGTGGAAATAATTTTATTTTTGGTCTTCTCTCTGATGTAAACAGACAACCTAAATCACTTGTGTTGATTAAAAAAAAAAAAAAATCAGCTTTTTATTTTTTGTCCTTTTTTAATGTGTAGTGCAGAAAAATGCTTAATGTTACTTGAAACTAAAAGGACAGAACTCTTTGGATACGGCAAGATCAAACATCTCAGGTTTTTGGATTCTTTGGGGGGGGCCTGCCCCTCGTGAACTCGTGCATCAGGTTCTACCTGGTGTTATCTCCAGGCTGTGATTTTTCTTTTTTCTTTTATCCGATTTTTTTTTTTTTTCGCTGAAACCCCGTTCAGTTATCAAAATAGAACTTGTTCTCATCATTATTTTTATCTCAGCAATATACTCGTCAGAACACCAAGTATTTGCAGAGTTTGTGCTGCTTAAGATTGGAAATAGGTGCCTGCCCCACGCCACGAAAAATAAAAATGAGTGTGTATGGTCAGTATCCTGAGCCCCTGTTCTATTATGGGAGTAGGTATTTTTAGTATAAAGCCAAAACTAGTTATGAGCAGGTTTGATAAACAAAATGGAAAAATAAAGCTGAGAAACCAAGGTAAAAAAAGGACAGGTATCGACTTTTGGATTTTTTTCAGGTTTTCAGTACCTTGAGTAACTCTACACATATAGCATGTTTCAGTGGAATTAAAAGCAGCATTTTCTCCCTTATTTTCATCTTTTTAGTTTTCAAATTTTAGTTCCTATGTCTGTAGAACTTTCTAACATAATATGCTAGGATGAATTTTTGTAGCTGTAGCATATTTGATTGCATAGGTACTGTTGGAATAATTAGCAATCAAGCAATTAAAAAAAGAAGCATTAATTAAATGAAAAAAAGGCATAATTCTGATTTTTCTATTAGTCAATTCATTTATTTAACTGAGTGGAGAGAAATAAAATGCCCTAAAGTATGCCTTTTATAGAGGATTACTCCCACAGCATTATTTAATTTTGTCCGTTTGTATGTATCCTACTGAAATTGCCTGTATGCTTGCTTTCTTTATTCCTGTTCATACATAAAGAATCTTATTAGCACATCAGTAATTTGCAATCTAAATTCCCTTGAGGGACTGTATGTTTCCTGCACTTTTCATACAGATCTCCCTGGTGTCAGTGTTCAAAGTACAAGGAAGAAACCTCAGGTTCTCAAAAGAGATTCTCCTGTATCATCAAGGCACTCATTCTTTGTATATTGAAGAAATGCAAAGGCTAATGTAATTGAAAAAGAAAGTTATTGCAAAAATTGCTTTCTCTCAGAAACTGGTGTCCTTGCTCCAGAAGTAATACCAGACTGAAATGGGAAAAGCAGTTTTGCTTGCAGCACTAGGCCATAACGGGTCATGGGATCTAAGTGTTTTTACAGGTTTACATTCTTTAACTTCACCTTCACATTTTTAGCACATCTCTCTCTTATGCTGTGTTAATAAGTTCCTTATGTCTCTGGTTATAAAAGGGGAGCAGCAGGGAGAGCGGTACCTCCAGAGAAGAGCTGTTTGCTTTTTTTCTTACCAGAATTATAACTTGAGCTGTTCCTCTGTAGGGCCCATCCTATTTCCCGAGGCAAGGCGCTTGCCCAAGTATCCGGGATTCACTTTTTAAGTTGTGTACAAGTTAACAATTCAAACTGGCAGTGAAATGCTCTGACTGTTTGGTGCTTGGCAAGCTGTGCTTCACAACGTCATCCACAGCACAGATTCCTCATGTACAGCTTGGTGTTCGGTGGGAATACGCTGTGGTTGAGCGGGACATTTACATGGCCATTTTCTTGTCCGCTCGGGCTGCCAGGCACCGGAACAATTAAAGGCTACATCCACAGAGTTGAGACAGATGCCTGTCACTTAAGAAGTGTACGTCCAGGCTTTAGATGTTCAACAAGCAGCTCAGCTGCCACTCAAACTGGCATTTTCCACCAGCCACTTACACTTTCCAAGGAATCGTGCTCTGCTATGCAGAGTGTGCGTGACGGATTGGGCTATGTAGGAAATCCTGGTGGCAGCTGTAGATTAAGTATTTGGCATTCATTGGAGCGGGACTGCAAGTGAGGCTGTTGTCATTAGCTGAATGTCCTGACCGGCTGGTTCTTGAATGTGATTTTTGACTCAAAATGCTCCTCTCACACTGACCCAATGAATATTATATATGTAGAATGGAGCAGTGCCAGCAAGCAGAATGAGATTGCCTGCTGAACCTTGCTCAGAGATGCTGTGTAGGGCAGCGTGTGGAGTAGCAGAAGCGGGAGATGCACGTTTAGACCCTTCTGATGTGGTCTGGGACAGTTTTTGAAAGACAAGCTAGTGCGGAGGTGTGGTGTTAGGGCACTGAATTGGGAATGAAAGCATTCCATGCTTTCATCTTAATCTCACAAAGTAAAGGACTGTATTTCATACCTCATTTTTTTGTGTTTTAATTAAAGTCGTGGAAAGATGAAAAATACAAGATCTTATTAATCATAAATGGCCTTTCACCTGCTTCAGCACCTCAGTTCTCTTTCTGCTATTCTTCTTTTAGGCTATGACAGACTTAGCGTCTTTTAACTTAAGCTAAGGTATCTCTTGATTCTGCCCTCCCCTTCATCCTGCCCTGCCGGGGTAAGGCGATGGGCATGGACCGAAGATGAGATTTGAAATTCAGTTTCCTGAGAATAGCTTGGGCAGCCAAGCCGCTGGTGGGGCCGGCGAGGCAGAGCCTCGTGGAGGCTGCTGTGCCGCTGCAGACCCAGAGAGCGTCTCTGCCGGGGACCGCTCTGATGGGTCACCATTTCCCAGCAGCTGCCATGCCTGCAGCCTCTGAGACTGAAAGCCCAAATCCCACTCTCCTAATGACCGTGGGTGATACGGTTTGGTTGTGGGGTGTGGGAGGAAAAAGATGGAGATAAAGTATAGCAGGTTCCACTCCCTGTTCTTTCTTAGCTTCTGTCTACAGAGGCCTGGGAAAGCTTTAACGCTATTTGAAAATATTGGCTGCTAAAAGGCAAAGTAAACCAGGGAAAGCTGTGGAATAGCAGTAGGAAGGCTGAGGCTGCTTTCAAATACAGAGATTTGGTACGCTGCACATTAGAACAGCCATCCTCGTGTTGGAACGTATTCAGAATTTGTGATTCACTGGGAAGGGAGTCCTCGGAGACAGTGGTGGAAATATGAAGAAAGGGGTGAAATTTTAAGTGATTTTGTTGTTTCCAGAAAAAGCTTACGTTTGCCCCGTTGCACTGGGGGCGGGGGAGAACGGAGTGTGCTGCGTTAGTGAGGGCTATCAACGTGCCGATTTGCTCAAGAGCCTTCCCAACCTCGTGCCAGTTGGCAAACTGGGCCTGTGTTCAAGCATCAGTCAAGAGATTATGGGATGAAATTGTTTTGCAAACAGTGCCTCTCCATGTGATTTTAATGATAAGTCTACAACATCTGGCTGTGGTTTTGGAATCAGAGCTCATACATTTGCATGCCCTGGTCCCTCCAGAAATGATTACGCTCTTGGAGGGTGAACAGTGGACTCTGTATAAACACTACATCCATGGTTCATAATATTGCCTCTTTTGGTTGTTTCTTAGAGGCCCAGCACAGATATTTTGAAATTTTAAAAGTGTTTGCTGAAAATTTCTCTATTTAATTGTGCCTGAGGTTGGTTCTTGTTGTTTTCCAACTCCTTCATAAATTTCTTACTGTTGTTTCAACCAGTTCTGTTCCACCAGAACACGGGACACTGCAGCCTTTTCTGTACAACGTGGAAATGCCAAGGGCTGTCACCTGAAACAGGGACACACAAGTTTGCATCTGGTATATACTGAGCTTCAAAACTACCAATTCTGATAGAATTGAAGTATTTCTGTCAAAAAGACTTAGAATATACATTCTAATTTTCATGTTGAATTGGTAGTGAAATCTGAGTATTAGTGGTTTTTTTAGTGTTTACCTAAGTAAACAGGAGTGTTATCGAATGCACTGAATGAAATAACTGAAATTTATATGTAATGTGGGTGCGTGTAGTATTTTATTTAGAGGATATTAAAAAAGATATTTCCAAAAATGTTAAAATTTTTAATTTGATGTAGTGGTTAAAAGAATAAGATATGCAGGATCTGCTTTAGGTGATTGATTGGAGATATGTTTATACTTACCAACAAAATGCTTTTCTATGAACTCCTTTTAACTTTGCATAATGGTTCTGAGATGTGGTTTCCATGTTTCCGTGGAAAAACTGAGTGCTATTGGTTATACCTAATTAAATGCAGGGAAATGCTCTTCTTTGTCCTGGAGTTTTGCTATCAGTACCACATTAGTTTGTGTGGGAATGTAGCATGGGATATCAGAGCCTGCGGCTGCTTACCCGCGCTGCCGTCCCATCCTGTCCCTGCTCTTTTTGCCAGGACACTGGCTATGCATCCACCATGTATTTTGAACTCACCCCAATGCCTAAGAAACTGCTCTATGAGCACATTTAGCCTGCTGAAATGAGAGTAATTTTTTTTTTCTTCTTAAAAATGAGTATTTACCTATAGGGCTTGCAAGTTAACTGATTCAGTGGAAGATCTAGCAAGTGCCAGGGTCTTGGAGGAAGGGAGGATGCAGAACCCTGAGGCCAGAGCAGCAGAGGGAAAAGGAGATGGGCAGCAGGAGGCTGTCCTCCTCCTGGCAGCGCTGAGCCATGTCCTGTGAAAAAGCAGGCTCTGACCCTCTTAAACTCCACGTCCACACTGTGGGAACAGAGACCGTTTCCTTATCTTGGGAGTGAAAGATATGGGAGTGTGAATGGAGAAAGATTTCTGATTTCCAGAGGTGAGCCAGCTCCCACCAGTGTGCATAGGCTGCCATGGTGGGCACAGCACCGTCATCACAGTGATTCTGCTCCATGCGTGATCTGAGTTGATAGCTCTCTGCCCAGTGATCCACTTTGTGTGGCTTTACCAGCAGTCTCTGCTGGTAAACTTGCAGAGGATTGCACTTTTGGAAAGACTCTGTATGGGTGGGAATTGTTCAGTTTGGGATGGCTGTTGTGCAGTGCTGGGGTTTTATTGTTTGGTTTTCTTTTAAAATTGTACTTTTCCCTGTTCTGAGTTTGGATCTGAAATAGCCTTTATTGCAACTTCTTTTTGTAGTGGCAGGAAATCAGGAACAGGTAAAACACAATGATACAGTAAAAATAACCCCCATCAATAGATGGAGCACTAATAGACGTAGAACACTCCTTTAATGACCAAAGTGCTTCCAGTGCCACTGTATACAATGTGAAATACATTTCTTGTCCAGTGCAGTGTTAACTTTATTGTCAGTGGACAGCTCCTAAAAGTCTGTGCTCAGTTTGTTTCCTTTTGGAGTTTGAAAGCTGGAGGCGTTCTTCTTTAGAAGTGTAGTGGCTGACAGTCCTGCGGTGATGGCTCAATACACCTCCAGCTGCACCACAAATTGTCACCAGGAACGAAGTAAGAGAATAAAGTGGACTCACTGAGAGAGGCAACAAAAGCAACAAACTCATCCGTACAATGTGACTTCAATTCAGTGGCAATCACGTGTTCAGAAAATAACTGCCTTTGAGTCACAGTCAAATCAACACTGGTAAAAGGAGGAGCAAGAGGTGGATCGCACAATAATTATAATGGGGGGGAAAAGTGTAACAGTTCTGGTAGTAGGGCTAGAGGAGACTAATGATTTCTTTATGAGCAGTCCTAAACTAAGACTTTCAAGAGCATGCCAATGTCTGGGAGATCCAGAATAAAAATATATCATTTAAAAGGCACTTCTTGTAATGGCCCATCTTGCACCAAAGGTAACTTCTGAATTTTTGTGTGTATCAGACCAATGAATTGTTCCTTATTTATTGTATCACCTCACTTTCTTTTCCTTTATGGTAGCACAAATAGATTTTTTTTTTCTTTTAATATTCTGTAGATTCTTCATTTAAAACTCTAATGTGAATGACATATCCTAGATTTGACAGGAAGTTTGCAGCTCACAGTTCTGGGTTTTTTGCTAAATCGAACTACCAAGCATAAAGGACTACGCAGTGTGATACGCGATGAGCGTGTTATTTATGGTTGGCTTTCTACCACTGCCATCACTCACTGCTTCAGCTGTAAGAAGCGACCGTGTCAGGCCTGTGGGGTCTCCTGTGTGCCCTGAGAGCAGAAGCTACAATGGATGTGTTTTGCAGTTTGCTGTCACTGAAGTCAATGGTAAAGAGTTCATTGATTCCAGTGGACCGGGATCAATTAGTCTTCAATTAGAACATGACCTTCATACTCTTTCTTTAATCAGCATTTCCCTATTACATGAGTGCTGCTTGGCACTGTCCTACCTCCCGTCTGAGTAATTTTTGTTTCTATGGATCTACATTACTGCTTTTAGATTGAAGTAAAGTAAATTGAAGTAAATTCCTTCCTTTGCTTTATGACTGTACCAATGCGAATCTTTTACTTAATGCAACCCATTAGTTGTCTTTCTCTCTCATCTATTATCCATTATTTTATTTTTTTAATTTAGAAGCTGTAGATTTGCTTCATTAGTCTTACAGTTTTGCTATAGATCCTATAGTAATTCTTAAAAAAAAAAAAAATGATATAAAATGCACACAGGCAAATACACCAGTTGTTAATCACATGAAATTTATTTATTACCTTTTAAGAAACAGAACTGCACATTTCCATAAACCCTTTAAATATGCTAGTTAATTGGTATGTGATCTTCCCTAAATGTGCCAGATCTCTTCAGCCTGAGTGCCATTCAGTGTTGTAAATTTTGTTTTCTGACTTTTAATCGTTAGTGGTTATTCCCCTGATGATCTTATTAGCCTTGAGTACAAACACTTCCTATATCCCACTGAATAACTAGAAGTCTCTGGAACTCCTGAAATATGCATGGATATCCAAGGATATTTTTAGTCTTTTTTTTTCTTTACAGAAAGTAAAATGAAGCGACGCTGTCACTATATAACATCATCTTCACTAATTCTACTGGTATAAGGCTGAAGACTGTCATATTTTGTAGAGATAGGCAATGTCTATCGTTTGATTGATGTAGATGGAAAATGCGAGCAAGCACTGTAGTACAAGCTATCCGAAAAAGCTCTGTATCTTATTTGTTTGTTGGGGATTTTCCCCCCCAATCTATGTTAACCAGTCCAGTAAAATATGCTGCATTTCTGTAGAAATTTTATCTTTTTCAAGTCTTTAGACTGTAACATGTACTATACCTTTTCAGTGCTGTTTTAACAAGGGCTGAGTGTGGTCCAAGGACACTTTTTCTTTATTGACCTGTGATGATAGATAATAACACATAGCTGTGTATTATATAGAAATGATAAATTAGAATGTACAAAGGTTATTTTGATGATGATACTTCTATATAGAGGCTGTCATTTGAAAACTGAGGTGACTAGCTGCAGTTTTGATAGCGCTTTTCTATATTTCTTCTGTTTACTCTCAGATGTTCGTCACTGCTGTCTTTTGTGTCGTCTGTCTGTGAAATAGTTTAATCCTCGTTAGTGATGTTTCCTTGCAGGTTTTTAGTCATGGTGTCCTAGACTCTGCATTTACAGGGACTCTGTGAATTGCTAGTATCATGACAGTAATTACAAATGTTACCTCTCCTTAGACTTTGAGAGGAAAGTTGAAATTTCTTTGGCGTTTATGTCTTTTTTCCTTTTCTGGAGTTAGGATTGTATTGCAAGGTGCTTATAAACTCCAGAAGAGCTGCTGACTCTGACTGCTTGTGCCAGCTTATACAGATTGAATGCTTTTCTGGCTCTGGTTTTGTGGTATTGATGGTGATGGGTTTTTTTTGTCTTTCTTTTTTCATCTTTTTTTTTGTCTTTTTTTTGGCATTTTTTTTTCTGTGTGTGGAGTGGTTTGAGTTTTTTGACGTTTTGTTTGTTTGCTTTGTTTTCTGGATTGCACCACCCCAGTTAGAGACCCTGGTGTTCTAGTTCACAAGTAAGGGTAAGGTTGGCTTCAACATAACTAAGAGTTACGTTGAAGCCAACATACTCAAAACCCACCTGGACGCTGTCCTGTGCAACCTGCTGTAGGTGCCCCTGCTCTGGCAGAGGGGGTGGGACTGGATGATCTCCAGAGGTCCCTTCTAACCCTGACCATTCCGTGATTCTGTGATAACTAAGGACAGTGGCAAGTATTCTGGACACAGGCAAGATTATTCTGAGTTTCCATCATCAGGGTAAACATTGTTTTGTTTTTTATTGCTCTATAACAAAACAGAAAAATCACTAAATCTATGACCAGTTTGAACCAGTTTGCTTCAAAGGCGAGACGGGACAGAACAGAGGAGCTGGGACCTGAGACAAGAAAATAGCAGTAGGGATTTTATTAAAAGATTTCAGTGTAAGGTCACATCAGGGAAGATGAAGTTTCTTTAGCTGTTTGTTTTAACTGCTAACCAGTTGCTTTTTCTCTATGATTCTGAGGACTTCTAGACACTGAAGTCTCCCACTGTACTTCAAAGTTTTATAAACACTTATTACCCTTCTGTTTTCAGATGATACACTGAGGCACAAAGGGGTTATGTGGTTCCTCCAGTGAAAATAAGAATAATGGAACATTGGACTCCTGTTTTTTAGCATTAAATATCTGTAGTGTGTGTATATATATAGTGTTTACATATATGTAGTGCTAAAAATATATGTTTTATATATGTTATTTTTCCCCAATTGTCTTGTTTTGTTGGTGAAAGGTTTAAGTTGAATTTTTTCTTTTTTTTTTAATCTATTTAAAACTTAGCTTTTCCTCAAATATTGCCAAATACTATGAAACATTTGTAGCTGTCCTAATTCTGGCTCATAAGCCATGCTAGAAATTCCTCCTTCAATTGACAGCTTTCTTTGCCAGATTATAATATTCCCAGCTGATTAGTTATCTTAACCGCAGGGGTTTTTCTGAAAAGTACAATTAGCAGAATTTGTTTCAAGCTACTACTAGCAGTTTGCTGTAGAATGTAATTTCTTTAATGTTTTCTGAGCAACGAATGTTATGTATGTATTTTTGAAAAATGTGTTGCTAAGAGTATATTTTCATCCTTTTGCTTTCTTTCCTCCTCCCCCAATGCCAAGAAATAAAAATTAAAGTTGTGAGTAAATCTGGAGCTAAGAACAGCCCTGGTATTTAACTGTGTGGGATTCTGGATATGCAGCAGTAGTTATTGTTAAAATATAAGTATTTACGAAAATAAGGCCATGTAGAGAAGTAGCTGGGAGGAGAGGGCAAAGCAGGAGGATTAGGAGATTTCAGGAGCGCAGAGTTGGGGATTTCTGTACCTCTGAGCAGGGTGTGCACTGCTGGGGTGATTTAGGAGAGGTTTCACCTCATAGTTGAAACTAGGGGGAGTCAGAAATGAAGGTCGTGCCCTTTGCCAGCACAGCCATTTCGTTTTCATTCATTAGAAAATTCAGAGACTGTAATCTATAAAGCAGAAAGCAGTTGTTTTATACCTCTTTATTTATCAGCACTGATTGAAAAGGCAGATGGCAATCTTGCATGTAGGTTTTATAGAACTTTATAAAGATAAAAACCCTATAATATATCCTTCACTCTAATACGGTAGCTGACGTTTGCTGAATGTCTGCTGAAGTGTGATTAAATTCTTGGAAATAAAAGTTACTGCAAGGAGCTGTTAAAAAGCATTAGAAATACATCCAGTCTTCAGCATTTATCTGGTTTCCGTCGTGGGCACAACAGTGTGATGGGAGGTAACGCAGCAGGTCTAAGCAGAAGAGGGAGGATGCAAGAAGAGAATAGAGCGAGTCCCAAATGTCACACTGTCATGGTCTGACTGTTTTGCAAAGGTTTTTTGGAAGTTGAACAAAAATTTGAGGCAGTGATATAAAAAAAAGCCAGCCCCTGTGTCAGTGTGGATTAAATACATCTCTTGTGTTTATGAATTGGAACCGTGGACTACTGTGGTAAGAAAGATGTGGATAGGCTTTGTGTTGCTCAAAATTAGGAAGTCATAAACTCTGTCTACTTCCGTTTATACTAAATTGTTCTGAGTTCATATTTCATTCAGTCAGAAGGCTGAAATGCTACACAGGTACTTTGGAAAATGCCATGGATTGCTCTTTTAGCTGCACAGAAAATCTAGATATTTTTTTTTTTTTAAATAATGGTTAATAAAATTAAAGGATCCAAATCTACTGTTATTGTAAACTTTCCAGTTTACAAATGTCTTCCACAGATTCATTGAATTTAAAGATATTGTAACAGACATTAAACAAGAGGCTGGACTGAGTATTTATAAGACATAAGTAGAATTTTCACAGAATAGGGGAAATGTCAGTTGTGCACATTAGACCATTAATGATCATTTTCATATTTACCAATTATTGGAAGGCAATATGGCTGTTTCAACTCAGGATAATATTTATTTTAAGTTGAACGGTTATTTTCCATCTGAAGTCATAGGAGATTGCAGCCTGCTTCCCTCTGTTTCTTTCTTTTCTTCCTTTTTGTTTGCTTTTAAAAAGAAATAAAAGACTAAAGAGATTTACATTGGCCAGAGTTTAATTTGTATTGACATTTATATCTTACCTCTGAGGTTTAGAAAAAAATGGAATCAAATTAGGTCAGACACATACAAATGAGAAGATACTGCTTAGGGCTGCGTGAGCACTGAAACACCTAAATCCAACTTAAACAAAAGTGAGCTGGAAACTCAACCCAGTGTGTGAGACACGGACTGGGGGGCTGCAGAAATCTGTTTATGTTTTACGGAGTATTTCTTGAAGGAATGAAACTGTGGGTTAGCGGGAAAGAATTCTGAATACCAAATTTATTTTAACAATAATCTCATCAACAGTATTTGCATGGGATAAAAATATCAGTTTATCTGCCATCCTATAGGTGATAAGGAATGTACAAACTGAACTGGTTTGCGATAGTAATGCTGCAGGTCTTGGTCATCCCACACAATTTAGCACAGCATGTGATCACAGGTGTTTTATATTACAAAATAAACTTGGCTTTAGGGGAATATTACTTGGATATAGGGCAAACATACCATATAAAGAAGTCATAAGACCATACACTGAATTGTTTTCCTGTTCTAAATTGTCCTTTTTTACTTTTTGTAAAGTAGGTGCATAAATATCCCAAGATTTCCTTCACTATCACCCTACAATCTGCCAATTTGTGGTGTATGTTCAGTGTTCACAAAAGCTTTTTTTATGAACTTGCTTTGTGATTGTGTATTGAATACAGAAACGTGGGGTTTTTTGCGCTATGTATGCTTAATGTGGACCAAAGGGAATATCAGTTGAATTTTCAGTTACAGGGAGAAATTTCACAACTCAGCTTTCTGTTAATTATAAATTTCTACCCAGAGTCTTTTATTCCCAAGAACTCTGTGTTCATATCAAATGGGATAAATGCTTTGCTATTTACATGTTAATACTTACGTGATACTTGGTGTTAAATAACAATGGCTGCATCCTGCATATTCTATCACAATGATGTTGCTGATCACGTAATAATAACTGCTGGTTTTGATTGGCCACCTATTGCAGGGAAGCCCTCTCTAGCCAAAGAAACCTAAGACCTTGGTCACAGGATATATTGTTGAAATCACCCTGTACATCCTGTCAATGGAATGGATACCCTGAACATTATCTGGTGACCTCGATGGCTGATGATGTTTTAAAATCACTAATAAAAAGCTGGCTGTACTAGGAGCTCTTGGCCAATGGGTAATTACCTGGCCCTTTTAAGGCAAGCTGCGCTGCCTCCGTATATCAGCTGTCTGTAAAATGCACTGCTGGAAAATGATGAAGTTAGGTATGTTGTTGCGGAGATTTTTGTAAGATGAAAGCATGCTTAAAGAAATCTATTTAAATTACTTGGGTTTCTTTAATAGAATGTAGCTTGAATCAAATTCCTTACATTTCAGTATTAATGACCCTAAAAGTAAAATTACTTTTTTTTTTATGAGCATTTATATCAACATAATTGAGAACTTATCCAAAACCGCACAGCTCTGCAGTTTCCTGCACAACCAGGGAAACAACCTCGATGTAAAGCATCGTAATGTGCAAGCATTCGTCCTCTCCCTTCTCTCACTGATGTTTGAGCATAATAAAATGTGGCAGCATGACAGATACCTTTTGGGAGCACTTAGCGCTTAAAATGGACTCTCTGTATTGCAATACTAAATTGTAGAGTTACTGGCATAAAACACCCCAAATAGATTTACAGTGAAATTGTAACAGAACGAGGGAGATAATGTCACAACGAGGCATAAAAAGGGAAAGCAAATCCCAATATTCATCAGCTCCTTATTTGAGTCTCCAGTTAATTTGGAAGTTAGAAACTTAATTTTGAGTCACACCTTGCCAAGAAATAAATACATTAAATCGTTCCTCTGAAGCTCTTCAGCCCCATGGATAAATCCTCTCCAGTGTCAGGATGGATCGGCGTGAGGGGTTGGGACAGATCCTGGTGGCTCATTGCAGCACCAGTCCCTGTCTTCCAAACCTCTTCATTCTCTCGACTCTTTCTCTCCACATTGTTTCGACTCTTTTCTTTTTGTAGTTTTCTGTTACTCATTTTAGGACTTTTTTTTTTTCTTTTAAATTCATGGTGGTATTTTTTTTCCCTTTCTCCCTTTTACTTATACTTTTTCACCTATGGCCTTCACACAATCTCTCTCTCTTGTTCTCTCTCCCAGAACATTATTTCTTCAGTTTTTAGGAATAACCTAGGCACAGAGTGGCTTCCTCGATACTGTGGGTGTATTAGTGTAAAAGTGGTGTGTAAACAACTGGTTCTTGAGAATATGGGGCTGAATATATCTAATTTTTCCCCTGTTCTATAGAACCACTGTGGATTAAGTCAACTCCTAATGTTGAATAGAGTGAAAGTGATCTTTCTACAGCCCGTCATCGCGACATGGAATAAACATGTAGAAATATCAGCAGAGCTTTTTTTTGAGTTAAGTTCTGCTCAGATAGTTAACTCGATGAGTGGGCTGGGGTTTCATCTCAGAAATGTGCTTTGTGAGGACGGGTCTTCTCTTGATTCTTAAACAACTTATATGTTAGTCAAACTTGTGTAGATAAATTCTGCTTTAAGCAAAAAAGCATGGCCTTCCTGCACTTGAAAAATCTACTTTTTCATTGCCTGAATCTGTGGGTTTTCCCAAAGTCTAGTTAATTCCCCTAGAAAACTTTCTAGGTAGCTTGCGATTTATGAATGGACTGAATTGTGCTTTTAATAGAAGGATGTTTTTAATACTAAGAAAATAAACCACACATTTAAAAGGGGACTAGCCTGTAATAGTATTTTCTGACTTACATAAAATGTATTTGTCTTAATAAAAACATTGATTTTTATAGCTCTTATACCTACAAAAATAATTAAAAGCATGTCACTGAACTAAAGAGGGATTTTTCCTATTCACTTGAGAGCCAATTTAATTTACAAATGAAATAAGGAAAAAGTGCCCTAAAAACTGATGCGTACATATTCGTGCCACAGTGAACAGATCGCAATTAGGGATAAGTGATTTGCCTCAAAGTTGCTTTGAATAGCACAAGACACAGAGCTCAATACATAGGAAATAAGCTTAGACTCGCTGGAGAGAAGACAGAGAAGTTAATCTTCCCCCGGGGCAATAATGTTCCAGGTGATACATTTACAATGGATTTTGTCACATTGTGTTTTAACGCTCCCAAACAATAGGTTTCCACTTCTTTTTTCCTTAGGAGATTCTTTCAGAATGGATTTATTTAGCAAGGCTTAGACTTCTGTTGGAAGCTTGTGTCTTTTCTTTCCAAATGAATTGATAGCATCAATTAGGATTGATTAGTAAGATCAAACTTGGTATTGCACCAGAAAGATATGTAACCAGAGAAGGTCATGGCATGAGCATACAGTATTGACTCATTACGCCGTTTTAGTGGAGCGTGGGAATTAAAAGCAATAGCTGTATCGCTGCATCTGGTGACAAATATAATACACGTTACACAGAAAATGGTGAAAAAGCCAGTAACTGACCCAGAATTCCGCCCGTCTGAATTGGAGGCTCATAAGAAAGAGTGGTCTCGTCACAACTGTTTATTGATGAAGTAAATAGTTTTCTAATTGATAGTTGAAAAACATTGCAATGTCTGCAATGAAGTCTCAGCTCTTTTGCTTCTATCAATATGTACGAATAACTAAAGTTATTTACTGATTATAGATTTATTTTTTTTATATTGTTCTGTCAAATTTACCACCCTTAGTGATGACAAATTTGAAAGCTTTTAGGGATTCATATAGATGTGTAAATTTATGCTGTATTTTACTGTCTCAATTATATTTCATGGCAGAGAATTATTTCATATATTCATTTTTTTCATTGGTCAGTTTTGAATCTGTTATGCTTTATACTCTTCAGTTATTTCTGATTCTTAGTTTTGGTTTTGATTATTTGGTTTATTTCATTAAAATTGTATAGTACAATTTCGCATTACCTGGCAGAAATTTGTTTGAAGGCAGATTTTTTTTTTTTCCCTGCATTCTAGTTTGGCAAATGTAGGAATACTGCATGTCTGTATTTCCCCAAATACGTTTATCTTCCTGATGAACGTCTTTTCTGGCTGAACTGGAAAACTTCAGACCAGCCATCCTGTAGTGCTGTCATAGCCTTTGCTTATAGTATCTTATATATATATATATGTATAAAATATATATATATATTATATGCTTATATAACCAAAGCCATAGTGCTTTGGTTAGACTGGAAGAATCCAGGTCTGCTCTGGAACCACAGTGAGTCAACAGATTTGCTCTTGTGCCTCCGCAGTAAGCCCAAACAAATAAGATACACTGAATATGATATATGCAGGTGTGTCTGTAGTTCTAAGTAATCCAGGACAGAAACACGTGAGTCTTAATGACATGGTAAAAATAAAAATAGCTAGGGACCTTAAAGCATTATTTTCTACCAAGTCTCTCCTCAGAAGCAACTTTTATTCACCACGCTATTTATATGACTGATTTCTTGGATGTATTTCTTTACAGATAGGAAGGTAGGGTGGTGGAGACTCTTGGCAAGTCAATTAAAATGTTGTGGGCAAGATGGGTGACTCTGGTGTGTAGCCTTAAATTGCTGGCTGCCTCCCACCGGGGCCAGAGCCTTCCCTGTCCTCGCTGGCGCGGCCCCGGCTCGGCAGTGGGTCCTTTGTTTCCCAATCAGCAGCCGCTTTATCGATCCCCCTGAAATCAATGGGGAAGCGCTGTGCACAAAATTAATGGCAAGGTTAGGTCTTCACGCTGAACGGCGAATGTGAAAGAAACTTCAAAAAGTCAAAAAACCAGAGTATGGCTTTATTCCAGCGTGCATCTTATTACAGAAGGTCTTACAGGAAGCTGAAGTAGTCCCTTCTGCAGCCGGCGCCAGCTCATTTGCAAATCAGCATGGGAAGTTTGAGCGACTTTATAAGCCCCTTCCACCCCCTTCAGAGTCTACCAAGGGTATTTGCTGAATGCCAGATACGGACCGCCTCATTAAAAAAGAAATTACTTGCGTTGATTTTGATGATGTTGGGCTTCATTTCAAAGGCTTGAGATGTTGCTCTAGTGTGGAAGTTGAATAAAAGGACTTCAAAATTAAAAAATAAAATCTCTGTAAAACTCCAGGAGTAAGCTGGCAATCAGAAAAGTACTGGCACCTTTCCATGATCTGTAGTCTTATTGGAATAAATGCAAATCATCTTTGGGCTGAAAGTCGCACATGCGAAAGCTTTTAATTTTGTTAAAATGAATTACCTATAATTATCTTGTTGTTAATATGTAGAAGTAGACTACTAAAAGACATTGAATATTCACAGTAATTTACCATTAATCAAGGAAAAAAAACTAGAAAGACAGGTTAAAATCACATTACTGCAAAAACAGCTTACATCTTACGTTAGTAATTTGCTGTATAAAATTCAAAACAGAAAAAACAGCAATGTGTGAGACTGTTTATTGATGAGGTTTGTATGCAGGTGTTTCTTACAGCAATAGGAGGTCAGAATAGGCACTTGGCAAGCGAACAAGAAAGCAAAAGAAATAGTTGTCCGAAAATGCCCATAATCCAAACGGCATATGTGAAAAATCGTTTTACTAAGAATTGTACACCCTCTCGGGGCTGCTCGTTGTTCCCAGGGGGTGTATGGTCTGCCTTTCCAGCAAGTTCCTATCAAGTACTTAGAGGTGCTGTGGCGAAATGGGGGGCCATGCATCCATCTTCCCTCATTTTGGGGCATTTCTTCCCAAGAAAAGGAGAGCGAACACAAATCGCTGGTGCGCAGGTTAGAGCGAGCACAGATTATACCTCTCTGGTACAATGGGTGGTCACGCAAAAGCAAAGGAGTGGTACGTCGTTAGCATGCGTTGCAGTGTCATGGCCACCCCGATCTTTCACTATGGGTTTAGTTCACACGTTGGTTTTATTTACATTTCCTCCTCCCTTTTACAGTGGATAGTCTGGACTGGGGCCGTACTCTGCCTGGAGCCGCCTACTGGGAGCACTGTGGTGCTGATACTTCAAATGTTGTGTTTGTTGTACTGTGTATAATCAGGTTAACCTTGTTTTTTGAGCTATAATTATACAGAAAGGTGAAATTTTTCAAGGAAGGGTGACTTTAACAAGCACACTTCTGTAAATATTCTTATGTTTACTGTCATTTTTGTGATTCATTAACAAACAAGACAAAGAGCAATCTTAGAAACTCCTACAGCTAAAATTACAGCAACAATATGTTATGTTTCCTTGAAAAGCCAAAACATCAAATTTTCTATGTTTTCAGACTGTGAAAGCTTTTCCAGTGGATGTCTTGAAGATACCCTATCTTTACCTGCCCTTTTACATCTCTGTTATTAGAAATGAAGGTTGATACTTATCATAATAGTAATCCCTTGGGAGTTAATTACTGAATGCAGATGTGCGTAAAGTTTGTCGTGTGCCGAAATAGGATTTTTTGAATCAGGCTGTAAGTGAGAAAGGGGCGTAAATTCTTTAAAATCTGGTAAGCCAATTTAAATAATGTGATGATTATAGCACCGCTGCAAGAATGTGAGTGCGTACCATTAGGGAGGTGTTCCAAAGGCACCTCAGCACTGAAGACTTAACCGCTTGCGTCATTCAAGAGCGATGGTGTGGGCTCCTCAGTCATTCTGGTGCTCCTGTAGGCATTGCGGTATGAGCTGCTGTAACTTCAGATAGCCCCCGAAACATTTTTCTCAACTTTGTGTTGCTGTGAAGCTTTGATCTTTGTACAAAGCTGACAAGGGATGAGAAGGTTTCTGGAGTCATGGTCTATTACGGTGTGGTTTATCTTGTCAGGTTAGCAGCAAAAGAACAAACACCCCGCTCAGTCAGATGGATTTTGCAGGTAGGATTTGGTAACTGTAGCACATGCTGTTCTGTGATTTCGCCTTTGCAGTTTCTGAAGTCCTTCAGTGTTTCTCACTGTAGTGTTTTAAGAACAAAAGCAGAAACGTGTTTTTTAATCTGATAATGTGCAGGAATGTTTCATAAATTATATATGAATGTCAGTGATAGATGAACATGCATGCTAAACTGATGGAAGATCTTGAAATATGCTACATGTTAGCGTATAACATTATTCAGTTCTCATTTTTAGAGTTTCAGATTAGGGTAATCACTTAAAGTCGTACTTCAATACTGATTTAAAAATATTGTCATTAAGATAACTTATGCTTTTATTCACTATCAGTATATGGGAGCTGCCATGTAGCATACCCGAATATACATGGAATTTCAGAGGCTGGCCTGCTGCTCTTTCATCTGAAGGCTTTAATAAATTTTCTTGTCGAGCTCAGTTAGGTCAATGCTGAGAGTTTATAAAAAATCCTTAGATTTTACTGCGTGACTAAAGGTAGACCACTGAAAAATAACTGATGGCAACTCTTTGGAAAGTGTTTTATCACTATTACATACCACTGAATTAGGGAGGGGCAGTACATACTAATTCATATACAGGCAAAAATAGAGGTTACATCCTGAGCACATTTATCAAAAAAGAGTGGTAATGGAAAGCTTCTTGTCAGCTCAATAACATCCTCAAATTTCCTCTCTTGCACAGCTTTGTGTGTTATCTTTTCTGTCCATCAAAATGAAATATTTTTGAGACTTGAGGATTTTATTAATCAAGTAAGCTCATCCAAATTAGTTTAATTTATTTGAAAAGCTCTGTCAAGACACATGAATCCATGTGATCTCACTGTTTTTAACCAGGAAGGGAGAATCTAGATGAAAATAAAAACTGCAACTCCAAAGTCTTGCTAATCCTTCTCTTAAAGATCAGAACAGAAGCCTAATTTTCTCTCTGTGGTCACTGAAAGATGTGAGGCCAAACAGGTAACCTGCTTCACAGGCAAAGGAGCAGAAGCTTTTTAGTGATTTATGCGTATTTTCCTTTTGCTTTCACCCTTCCAGGTGTAATTTTTTCACCCAATTTAGCATATTTCTCCTTATAAAAATACACTTAGTTAGAGTGTAAGGGTTACTTGTACCACAGCATGGCCTAAGAAAATTCAAAGGGACATAATTAATCCGAATGCTTGGAAACAGCATGTTTCCCAACTACAGTAAAATTCAAGATAATAATTTTATCCTAATTTGTTCCAACTGTTTTGAAAGATAAAGTTGATTGTGAGAGCATCTGGACCTTGAACTTTTGTCCTTAAGACATTTTGAAGATTTATTGTGGAAAACGAAGGAATGAAAATATAAATCAGTTATGTAGTTTAGTCTTGGGGAAATATATACATCAAGACTGAAAGCATTCACGCGTATTGCACTTTATATTCTGGCTGCTTTATTGGCAAGCATTGACTTGTGTTGCTTATGCAGCTGACCATTCTAAACAAACGCACAGATCAAAATTAATTTAAACAACTTTATAATTCTTTTATTATTTATTGGGCCACATGGATGTTTCATTTAAAAATTTTGTTTCAATTAGGCTTTATATTTAGGTGGAGGAGAGGCCACACTTGCACGGTGAAATTTTGTTGTAGGTTTTAAAATGGATTAGTGTGGTGGTGTCCGTTTTATGCTAGCATTAAATGTGTAGGAGTATCAGTGCTGTGTACCAATTTGACTGGTTTGGAAGCTTTTTCATTTTCTGTTCAGAAACACAATTAATGTTAAACTACTTATTACCTTCTGTTGGACTCCGAGTAAGATGTTTATGTGAATTAGTGAATCAGTTCTTCCATTTTTCATAGTGTTACTAGACAGGAAAAAAACCCAAACAATCAAACAACAAAACTATTCCATGTTTTTAAGAGTAGTCTTCCAGGAAAGAAGTCCAGTCAAACTCCCCATTTTCAGAATGCCTGGAATAATTCCTCAAATATCAGTCCAAATGAGGTATATCATAGTAGGGTAGATTTCCCTTTCTCTCAAATACCATTTCTTCTCTCTTTTACTGTCCTATCTTGAGTGCCAAAATTAGCCAATTTGAGGTATGGCCATGTGGGATTTTTTTTTCTTTCTTTTCCCCATTCTTTTTGTTTTTGTTCTTTATTGTTGATGCTGATAAAATTGTGTCATTTTGTCCAAGTTGGAATAGTTACTCTCTTCAAAGCGCTGCACTTGCAGGTTCACTTTATTGAAAGGCACTTTTAGATGTAGACTGTAAAACTTAAAAATACTTTTGTTAGATTCATATATGGAATATCATTACAAAGAAAAGAAAAACAACAACAGAGAGTAAGAAAAGGAGCACAGGAAGAGGTTTTGTTCATAGGCTCTATCCTGCTCCTTTTACTGACCTGTACTAAAAGTAGAAAGACATTACATTGTAGGTCTTGTGGTCTGCTTATCACAACTATTTTGGTCACAACATTTGATAGCTTGCAGGAAATGGAAAGGAAATCTTTTGAAATGTTTAAAAGGAAGTGTATTTTAAGTATGAGGAGTGCATTCCCTGGTAGAGACGTTTTCACTATGGGAATGTTTTTGTGTGGTATAAATCCAATTCCTACACCATTCTTACCAAACCTACTGGGAATACAGTTGAATTTCATGTTGGATTATGGTGATTTACACCAATTCTTTACCACAATGGGTCTTCAGCTTTGAGTAACATCTACACTGATTAAATAAAGGGCTGCAGATAAGCTTAAACCACTCCTTTTTGTCTGCTTTTTTTTTTCAGTTGTAAGCAATGTCAGAAATTTTAAGTGATCTAATATCCATGAGCCATGAACTGTTTCTACTATGCTAATGGTGACTCAGTGAGTTCTTAAAGCTGAGCTCTTAAAACCGACCTTTAAATCAGGAACCAGCTAGTATGAGAAAACGTGGCCCTAGGGTGACCTGCTACCAAGACTGTGGAACTTCAGCTGTCATAACTATATTTATAGTTATTGGTAACTTAATATAGGAAATGATTCACCTATTAAATCTATTAAGTCATTTCTTTGTGAGCTACTGGCTAGCAAGGTTGTTGGCAGTAAAAAGTGTCTGTTCCCTTTCCTTAGTAATGTAACTAAAAAGGAGTTTGCCAAAACCCAATTTCTTTCTCTGTCCTTTGCCAGCTTCTTGTTGGAGCCCTTTTGCCTTCCCAAAGTAGATCTTTCCGTAGATTCCTGAGCCCTTTGAGGGGCAAATCTGTCCCCGTCTCTGATCGTTAAAGATTTGGGAAGTTTAGGACTTACAATGCGGTGCAGCAAAAGGCACCCAAGAATCTTCAGGATTTTTGAAGTTTTGTAGACCCTTTTTTCATATGACTGGTTTCTTGACTTTGGCCGTGACTCTGCCAAATGGCTTCAGAAGTGGTGTTTATTGTGTCAGCAAGTTTCCTACCTCAGTTCACCACAAATGCTGCCTTTATTGCCTGGGAGAGCGCCATGCTATTAATGAGTACCGCCTGCCTACCTTTCAGAGCCAAACAGGACACAGCCTTTCCTCTGCAGCTCCATGAGCTTCCACATAAATCCACCAGAGAGAAGCTTTTATTCAGACCCCACTCTGATTCCTTGGGACTAAAATCCCCTTCTCAAAGCAAAGATTGGCCTATCCAGGACCATTTCCACCTTATCTGTTGTTCCCAGTGCTGAGTTTGTTCCTACCTTTTCAGTAAAGCTCTGGGATGTAATGACTCAAAGTAGCTGCAGAGGAGGCTGACTGCATCCTTTCACGGAACAATAGCTCTCATCTCTGTTCATTAAAGAAAAGGGTTTGCTCAAAAGAAGGATCATAAAATAAAATGCTTATGCCTGGTACTCTTTGCCAGCGTTCTTCCTGAGACAGCTAAGCCTCCGCAAAGGGAAAAAAAAAATATTGCTGGGTATCTTAATTGTTTTTACCTGTACTTTGTCTTCTGGCCATAGGCAGAATGATGCTGGTTTGTTGGGTGTTTCATGGCCTCCTGTGATGGACCCTCTTCCCCTGCTGTTATCCCCATGAGGGGCTGCCCTAGCCCATGCGACCAGCCCCTCTGCTGTGCGACTCTGGCTTGATGTGTTTTGCAGAGTTATCCTGCTGTTCTCATTTAAATAGTTGCTGAGGACCAGCCTCCAGTTGCTCGTTTGTGGGTGCTGCTTGTAATCAGATCTGCTGGAAATGAGTGTGTGGACAGTCAGTCAAAAGGCAGCGGTGGTTGCTTGATTGTGGTCCAGGTGGAAGGTACAGAACAGGTTACTGTTTTCCTTACTCTCTCTGCCTCCTCCGGAGTAAAATCTAATTAAAGGACTAACTGGACATTATCCCTTCATCACCTAATCTGTGATGTGTTTGGGATATGCCACCAAATATAAATACTGCTGTAGTACCTGCATAACACTTCTAAAAGCAGCACAGTTATAAGTAAATAGCAAGGCTTTCTGTACAGCTAAGATGTTTTTGGTAAGGCATATATTATGACCTGTTAAGTGACAACTATTGCCAGTGGCTGAGAATTTCGGTTACGGATACAGTTGTTGCCCAAGGCACAATAATGGGCTGTGGCAGAAACGAGTGAACCTCCCACCTGAATTTCATTATACCCAATCGAAACAAGGAGAGAGATTATAATTACCACCCCAAATCCAGGGTTAGGAAAATGTCTCCCTTTCTGTTTGTGCCTGTGAAGCGGGTTTTTGTAAACATGAACTCTAAGCGTTATTGGTGATTAACAAAAAGTCTTGTAGTGTGCACGTGCGAGGTGTCTTTCTGGCAATGGTTGAGAAGTAGTAGAGGGCTGTGGGGTGAAGGAAGGATCTGTACAATTAACTTCGTGCCAAGATGCGTAATCATTGGGTTAGGGGCTCACAGTTTAGGCCAGGCCCCTTGCAAGGCTGGCTGAGGTCACTTGGCTGTGGCCTTTCCTGCCACAGCCCTTTTTGCAGAGCACAGGACACGCAGAAGGTCTTCTGGTTTGCTGCTTTAGCCGTGGAGACCTGCTGGGAACGGGGGTCAGGGGAGCTCAGAGAGGTCGGAGAGCTACTGCTTGCTTGCTACTCCTCTCTGTGTTTTGCTCTTGATGAGTGGGTGTGCAAGACTCCATAAATTAGTTCGTATATGCAAATGAACAAACAAGCGAATTATCAAGAACTATCAGTTGGGGAGGAAAAAAAAGTCAAGTGTCTTATCTTTCCTGGAGACATATGCTACGACCAGATAAGCAGTTCATCTTCCCAGGTATGTTCCATTAAGTATATTATCCAATCAACTAAGATATATAAGACATATTGCAACTCTAATCTCCTCAGGCAAGTAGTATTCAATTATTCTTACGATTTTAGAAAGAGAAATATCCTGAGCATTTAGAGTGCTTGCATTTTTGGCACTCAGTCTTGTTATGTGAAGGCTAATAAAGAACATTCCAACTAAGAAGCCATAGGACAGGCAGATGAAATATTGAAAAAATAATATTATATAAGTCCTGAAGTGGAAATGTTCACCATCCCTCAAAATGGTTTCCTGACATCTTATCTAATGTTTTGAAATTAGGTCAAGGATGGGGAATGAGAGAGAATTGCCATCCATTTCTATGCCTACGGTGCATGTTTTGTGTATATAGTTATAATTAAAATAGACATGCTGCCTTATACTTTGTTTGCATGTGCCCTTTCTGTTTTAAAAGTGCATTCAATGATGTACTTTGTTTTGATATGTAAATTGCTTTTTGGATTGAATACTGTTCAGACAGACCAATTTTCCTGTGATTCTTCTGAGCAAATATTAGAGATGTCAGAAGTCTGTCTGTCCCAGCTCCTGCAAGCTCTTTTGAAGAGATATCTGCTCTACCACGTAAGATGTAACAAATCAGCAGATAAGTTCAGTCACAGACATGTTCATAATTTGATAGGAGACTACTGCTTCTGTTGGTTTGACTAGAAAAGAATCTAACGTAATATCTTTGGAGGTTTATGGGAAAAACTCTGCTTCATATGTGTTACTGGAAGAACTTGCAGCAGGGGTTACAGTTGAGGTTATTTACCGCTTTCCCATAACAAACCCTATTTTCAGTTGTTTATCTTCTGCTAAGCTTTAAATATATTGGCAGAAATTTCAATGTTGGTTATATGGGTTAAGCTAAATACTAGGATATTTCGGTCTACAAAATATGTCCGGTATTTAAGAGAAAGAGAGATTAAGAGAAAATACAATGTTTGGCTGAGTATTCCGTACAAATAGTACAGCCTTTCACTGAGGTGCTCTAAAGACTCACTGAAGCAAGGAAGCATTTCCCAAATTCCTTTATCCCTACACCCCTCTCCAAAGTAAGCCACTTCATTCAAACTGCAATTAAAAACTGTTGTTGCGAGTATACATATTCTGTTCTTGCTGCTGCCCATGAAATACACCAGTATCTTTATTTTTCATGTCCAGATTTGCCCAAGGTATAAACATCTAAAAATGTGTTTATATTTACTAGATATTTTCTTACATTTTAGCATCAACTTTCTTTAAAAGTCCTTTACTTTTTGCACAGAGCACACCCATGCAAATGCTTACACACACCATGTTATTTCCCCTCCCTCTTTCCTTTTTGTTCCCCATCGTTCCACCAGCACCGAACAGTTGTCATCTCTGAACGGAGAAGAATGAGCCAACCCAGCTCTCCTTCTTTCTCCTCTTGCGGGTCGGTGCAGCACAAAAGGTGAGGCTGCTTGTGGCCAGCCAGATTCTCCCATACGTCCCCTCCTCTAAAGCCTTCCTTTCGCTCCTTTCTGATGATCTGAGCAAAGGCGAGTAGTTGTTTCCTGGTTCAGTAGCAGAGATGAGAGCGCCAATGCAGGCAAGGGAATGGTGACAAATTAGAAGCGTGGTCTTATGTGTCATCCCAGGGAAGGTCACCTGGTAGAATGGGATTCTTCATCAAAATTGATGTGTGTTAATCTGCTTATGAGATAGGCAGATTCTGCCTACAGATATTTAGTCTTCACATACACCTTTCAATGTGACTAGCCAGACCTGAAACCTTGCAGAAGTTAACAAATCTTTAATTAGTCCTATGTGATCTAGAAGTGAGCAATGCACAATATTTTTAATTGCACAAGAATTTCAATGTTTGCAGTCACAGAGAGAAACTGAGATCTGTGGATAAGCTCCAGAGGATGTGATTGGCCAAATCTAGTCTTATATATTCTTAAAATATCTGGTATAGCATCCATTTACAGAAGAACTAAATTTGTTAAGGTAAGTAGACAAGTTAGTAAAGATATGTTCTTATTAATGTGAAGAAATATATGTCCTTGAGATTAAATTGGAAGGTGACATCAGAGGAGGATATTCCCCTTCCTACACCTCTCTGTTCCCCATAGTTGTTTAGTTGTTTTCTACTCCATTTATATTGTTCTCAGAGCAGTTCTAACCTAATCAAGCAGAGTACATCTTTTCTTTTTTTTTTTTCTTCCCTCTTTTCTTTTTCCCCCAGCTACAGCACAGGGCTATTTGTAAATTAAGGTTTTTGGAGACTGGCTTTTTCCCTCACTTACATTTTCTCAACATAAAACCAAAATGAAGGAAAAACCCTAATGTGGTAAATAGGGCTCATTACTTAGCGACATTGCCTTCTATTTCCAACCTCAGGTTCCCAGTGGGTCCATACACTTCCTCGCTAGCTAACTTTGCAATGAACTGTTCATCTCTTTCAAAGAGAAATGGCTTTTCAGAAGATAAGCAGTTAAGACAGCATTAATAAAAACCTCTGTTGCAACACTTACCTTCTGGTGGTCACTTGGGAAATGCTGCAGCCTTTTACATTATTTCTTTCCTGTATTATGCAGGAAAGAAAACTATTTGTCTGGTTGTCCCCATAGCTCTTGCAGTCTAAATCAGGCCAGTCACAGCTACTTAGGTCATGCTGTGTGTCTCCTCCTGAATTCCAATTTTTAGAGAAGTTCAAGACTCCCAGCAGATGAAATTAATTGGGGAGTGAACTCTGAATCAGTTTCTTGACCTTCCTTCTCCCTTAGTCTTTGTTTCTTTCACTGAATAAATAGTTTGCAGCAACCCAAATGTCAGGAATTTCAAATAGCCAGTTCATAAATAAGCACCCTACACTACCAAAAAATGCTGCACAGAGATTATTTCACTTTTTGTAGTAGTATGTTAGAGCAAGAAAAGTGGCATTCATGTTGAAATCTCTAATCTCTTTCTGAATGAGTTTTAGTGGAAGAGTCTGTTACATCACTTACAACGCGGCTGCTGTTATTCAAACATGAGAACTACTGAAGGACCAGTAAGATTGCTTGAAGGAAACAGATCTGAACTCGTTCTGTCACAGACCCAAAAACTTTTGTTAAACTTTCAAAACTAGTTTTCATTCTTTGTTCACGGAGTAATAGCTGTAATGATGGATGTGTAAGGTGGAAACATTATGGGAAAATTAACTTTTATCTTAATTTTTTCTCCCTACGTTCCTATTATATCTTCACCATAAATATAGTAGAATAAATACTGTATTGTGTTGTTTGCGCTATGGCTTTACTGACCAGAAAGCATTTTCAGATGATCTATATTTAATGTCTCCTGCCTGAGTGGCAATTCTTACATTTGCTAAGCAATTCCTGATACTGAACTAAAAGTCCAACTATTAATAAGAAATGAGAATTTGACAGAGTTCACACTTTGAGCTAAAATCCATGTATGCAACAGTTTGGTCCGTCATAGTGTGTAAGGAATACTACTGTCAGGTGGAGTAAGGCAGAAATAGCTAATGATGGGAGTCCAGTACAAACTTGCAGCTGAAGGAAACCATACTCTCTGCTGTGAGACTTGGTTACTCTATCAAGAGTATGTGCCTGTCACTATCTCAGCTAATTGCCATGGTTGCAACTGAAGAAACGGCTATTTTGCAAATGATATTATCCCTTGATCACCTACGGTGCAGATCTGGGGTTATCTTTTACTGCCTGTGTAGAACCTCAGTGTAATTGGTTGTGACTAACTCTCCCGTGACAACATTCTGAACTGATTTTTCATCTTGGCATTTCAGATGCATACTGTGCGTGCCAAATTTTCAAGCATTAGTTCAAAAATTGTCTGAGGATAGCTTATAGGGCCACTAATGCACCTGAATGGCATTATTAGAAATTTCATGAAAGATAAAAAATATCTGGGCCTAATGAATATTTAACCAGAAGTACGTTAATTATTTTTTATTGTTCAGCAAAGTTTATTGTTCATCATCAAAGTCGTTTGTAAGATTAAATTTTACCATAGGCTGTAGTATGCTAAACTATAGAGGCTTTTTTTTGGTCTATCATAGAATTTAGGAAATATTCACGGGTACCTTTGTAGGAGATTTACTGAGCTTTGTTATTATTTACTGTCACTTTAGACCTAAATCTCTAGGCTTTGAGTTTAAAGAAAAGGCTGTAAGATCTCGAACGCTAAATACTTTTCTTCATTTCCATATTGCCTTAGCTAAATATCATTGATGTATGCCCTCAGCCTACCACTCGCTACTTTAAGGTCACGGAGGAAAATAAAGCATAGTGTGGTTTTGATTTCACCAGAAGCTGCTTCCTCCAGGAACAGGGTTGATAGGTGACACCATGCCTCTGTGCCAAGCAAACCAGCCCGTAGCACCCTTTGATCCGTTCAAAGCAGCAGTTCCCTACAAGTTTCTGCCGCTATTCAGCATGCAGGTATTTGCCTAATTAAAGGTAATGATAATGAGGATGTGTTACTGCTCGGTATTTTAAAAATGAAGTGATAGTGGAGATAGTTTCATGACGATCACTGCTACCAGCGTTTCCATCATCTTAATGAAATCACCTTTTCAAGGACTGTTGCTTATTTTCATATTCCTCTTACAAACTCCTGAGGTGACGGGAATGATATTGTAGTTTCTTGCTCTATATAACTTCATACCAACAGCTTTCACTTTCAGGGTTTTTTTTGCACAAAACCCAGGTGAACCTAATCCAGAATAAATACATTTAATAGAAAAGGAAGAAAACGGCAGAGAAGTCAAAAGTGTAACATATGCAAAAGCATTTACTCTATGTGGATTTTACATGGATGCTCAGCAAGTGGAGGCTTTTTAACTTTCTGATTGGGTTTCTCAGTTTCATGAGATATATGCTGTTTCAAGAAGTAATGAAGAATATTGAGGAACAAAATTTGATCTTTTCTGCTTTCCTCTTTCAACAGCAGCTTTAATGATATATAAAACCAGCAAGCCTTTAGAAAATCTCTCTTTCTTTTTAGAGAAATAGAAAATCTTAACCTAAAGAATTCTGTGGAAATATTGCCTGGGGATATCAAATTTATTCTGCATTTTAATGAAATCACAAATGAGTCAATTTAAAACTAGTATACCATAAACTCTGCTTCCTTCCTACATCTGTTCATAAACATAGAAGGATGTATACCTAGGGGAACCTTGGTTCCTCTTACATGCAAGGAGGAAAAATTCTAACTACGAATACATATTTTTCCGCATTCCCTCTGGGTAAATATCACAGAAGAAAACCTAGTTAAGTTTCATTTCTAAGAGACAGAGCTTCTTGTCAATCATTGTTGTTAATAAGGGTTGGTGGAGACAGAAGTGTGTCACTGTGTATATCTGTGTAGTGTTGCAATATGCATTGAGTCACTCCAGTGTAACTCTTACCTAACAAACCATACAAACCATAATATCAAGATCGG
>VUYV01000047.1:3985891-4010362 GCA_008711295.1 Anarhynchus alexandrinus
GTAGAACTTATGGCAAGAGCTGCAAGTTTTTCATTCAGGTTAAGCAGTTGCACCAATAAGTCTGTCAATTTTAACAGGACTGTACATGCACTTAATAGACAGGTATGGTAGTACCGGTGCTCGAAATAGAAACATTCTTTGAAAACTGTTGCATTTATTCTCATTGATTCAAAACTGCATCTTCATTGTATTATTAGGGGATTCCCTGGCGTTTTGTGCAGTGCAGGTCAGCACAGCATGTAGTGTATGGACTTCGTATGCTCAAATTCCATAAAAATGGCGCTTCTTGAACCCAGCCACAAATAAAATACACCATGGGGTTTACATTGCAGTAGCAATCGTGAGTAATTCTTCAATTGGGTAATCAATCTTAAGCAATCCTGAGTAATTCGTGAATTCATTTTTGGTCCTGAAATGCTCAAAGCAGTAGAATCGCCTGAAGCGTAGAAGGAAGATTCAAACTTAAGAGTATGAAGGTGGACTTTAACTCTTACTGCATTAATTGTGGAAGTGTCTTGTCCCTAAAGTATATATAAAGACTTAGTTGGCCCATGAAGATAACTGCTACATTTCTCATCGCCATAAGTAGCAGTAGAGAAATTAAGAGATCTGCCATCTGAAGTGCTGATCCACCGTTATCACAATAAGATCTCCAGAAGGTGTTTTACAAACATTACCATGTAGTGGGAATGCTACAGTGATACATACTCTCCTTAATTCCTGTAAATTAATATTTTTTTTAGCATCTCAATTTCTGTACTGAATCAGTTAGAAATGGTCACAATATTTTAACAGCTTTTCTTCTTCTAATATGACACTTCTGTTTGAGGTGAAAGTTGTGCTCTCCTCCATCTCTAATTAATTGTGCCAGCAGCCATAACGTTTTATTATGTGATTCATACAGCTTTTATTTGGCATGAAATAGAAGTGAGCTAGCTTTGGGGTATGAGCTGTTCCAAGCACAGAGCCTTTTATTTAATTCTCTTTAACATCACCTTAGAAGATATTTAAAGATTCCTTTTAGTCTTGCTCCAGTATTTTTACGGACCTTGGTTGTTGTTCTCTTCAGAAGTTGTTAGCTGGCAGTTCAAAGATCACCCGTCCTGGTGATATCCCTTTCCTTCTGCATATTCTGTGCATCTCCAGCCCTGCAGTATGGTTTTGCCAGTTGGTATCTGATCTCTGCTCCCTGCAGGATGATGCCAGGGCCTGCCGGAAGAGATAGGATAAAACTAAGCTTAATCTGTAAACCAGCCAGTTGTCATTCACCATTTCTCTTTTCTCAGCTCTAGTTATATTAACGTGTTGCAGTGACACTGGTTGTGGTCAAAGTGCTTAACAAGGAAACTAAACAAAAGAAAGAGAATAGCAGAACAGGTTCTGTAGATCAGCTCCTTTCTCTCTAGCTTTCGCACAGGGTGTTGACTCAAACCACAGTGTCATAGCGGATATACCTCTGCCAGGGCATCAAGGGAAAGGATACGTTCCAATTACAGAGAGAACAAGAGCTTAAGGTTAAGTCTGCTTTCTCTCTAGTGGTAGCAGAGTCATCATTAGTCACACATTATTGCACGACACCTTAAATATTGGTTTTAATTACAATTCAGATCATTGTGTTTTGTAATAATCTCATATCTAAGATGTCTCTATCCAAGATTAGAATAAATTCAGTTGAATGTTTTCCATGGTAGCTGCCTGTAACTCATCAAGACAGCTATATTAGATGAACAGGATGAAGGCTTTTTGGTTCTAGTGGTTGATTAGCAAAGGCTGGATCTATTTGTTTGAAACATAATATGAAGCAAGATGAAGGGGAGAAAAAAATATTTTATGGTGGAATCATTTGACATAGCTTCCTTAAATCTCTTCCTTCTACCTAATGTCATGTTAGTTCAATGTTAAAAAATTAAAAAGGTTCAAAAAGTAGATGGTGTTAGGTCACTGTAGTTGCTGAAACAAATGGTTAGAAGTGGAATAGCAATCCAGCATTTTAACAACTAGTAAAGCTGAGATATTATTTCTGGTTCATGGCAGGACAATACAAACAACCAGGCAAAACCTGGGAGTCTGAGTTGGCAGTTTTAAGAACTCATCTATCCTATACGTGGACTTCTGTAGCAACCAAAGGGAGAGATTAATCTTCAGCTTCTGTGACATTGACACCTATATACAAAAAATAATTTCACTGGAGAATAGTTACTATTCACCCCTGTGGCCATTACATGAATATTTAGCGTAAGATCAAAATGCTATAACCATGTTCTTGCTTCTGATTCAAAACACACTATCAGGAGTGATTTGCTGTTAATATCAGAGAGCCTCTAGGTGACAACTGCCTCTCAGAAACCAGCCTTCATAAAAGGGCATTCAAATGCTGTCTGATTTGCAAATGCATAATTCTCCAGGGCTTTCTGTACAATAACCTCAGATACTAAGTACAGTTTTGTCATCCCAGAAGTGGCTTTGGGAGGTTTTGTGCTTGAAGTTTGTTTTATTCGTATTTTGTAACTTACTGATATAATTCTTCAAAGCAAATTCCTTAAACCTTTTTCATTTTTAAGATCTATTGATTTACCAAGAAATAACTTCAGAAAAAGACCGAACCAAAACCCAAATGGGCTAAAGTATTAAAAACTGGGTGGGGGATGGAAGAACAAGTCTGGTAAACGTACTTTAAATTACAGTAACAATTGCAAACTTATGAGCTTTGAGCCAAGCATAATCTAATTTACGTGTATACAATCAGTTTCTGATTCTTTCTTTCTAGAAAATTACGTAAAAACCTAAAACAAAATATAGAATTCTCAGAAATCTCTGTCCTTCACCAGATTCCAAAAGGTCAAAACTGTCATTTTGATATTTATGGGGTACCATTCAAAACCGTAAGCTGGATCTTGTGCCTGTTTTCCTCTCTTCTGTGTATTTTCTCTTAAAGGTTGGTACTTATTGGGAGAATTAAGACTAATAAGGTAACATCACGTCAATGTCAGTGTCTTTGGTGGAGGGCAGCAATTTTTTCTTTTTAATCCAAACTAATTATTGCTGTAACACACACACAAACACATGAAGTAGAGTGTAGCTTACGAGTTGCCTATCTATTTTGCTTCAGGTTTTCCAGAGCCAAAAGGGTGAGTGGCAAATGCATTTAACCATTTCACTGTTAAATGTTTAACCATATTCCAGTGAGGATTGCACTGTGGAATAGACTGTAGAAATAGAGGAAAATTGCAACATTCACTGCCAGTACAGAATATCTCATACTTTACTTTCTTCTGTGCATTTCCCTATCTGTATAGTTGTTACGGTTTGAGAAACCCACAACAATTTATTATCATTTAGAGAATTATTCTCTCCGATCTCTCTGATGATCCCTCCCCACCTGGGAAGGGGAATCAGGAAAAAACAAGGAAACCCGGGGGTTGAAATATCAACAGATTTAATAGGATAGGACTAGATAATTAACATTAATAACAGTAAAGAACAAATATTGATCTCGATACCAATATAAAATATACCAGGATTATACTCAGCCAATTCTATCAGTAGAAGCTGTGCACGCCCAGCAGTGCACAGCAAATGTCGGACACTGTGAGCGCTACGGCTTCAGGAGGAAGGGAAGGGCTCAGGGATCCGGCACTGGGGCAAGAAGTTTTCCGGATGGCAGCCATCAAGGGAGAGAAAGAGAACTTTGCAGCAAACTTTCTAATTTATATTGAATGTCACATTCATGGTATGAAATAACCCTGTTGGCAGCTTGGGTCGAGCGCTCGGGTCTCGCTCCTCCTCATCCCGGTACCTGATGAGCTCAAAAACACTGAGACCTTGAAACCCACACACCATAGCTGGCTGTAAAGTAAATATTTTGACAAATTCAGGCACTAGAGTCTTCTAAAAGTGCAGTTTCCCAAAGTATTAGAAGAGAAATTAGTCCTGTGTCTCTCAAACCAGGACAATAGTTTATTTTAATAGCTTTGAATATTGCAAAACTATTAACTCCTGAGAGAAGAGTTTATAACATTGAACAGGAAGATGAATATTTTACAAGCATGTCAGTGATTTAAGTATTTTGTAGGCAATTTCCTTGCTTTTAAGCAAAACTGATGGTAATACACATTGCAGTTTCTCAAATGTGCTTGTGCTTTCAGGTTTATGCAGAAATTTGTAAGTGCTCTGCTGAATGGGGGTCAGTGGCCTGTGCTGAGTAGAGATGGACTTGGGCACATCCTTAAATGTAAGCACACAGTTATGTGCTTTGCTGATTTGCCCTAAATACGCTCCACCGCTAAATATTACTTACTCCTAAGGAAAGATTGCTAGGATAATGAAACGTAAATGGTGCCTTTCCCAAGGGTATAATGCCCCTTATAAGATATTTTCATGCCTCTGTGTGAAGATATATAGCTTTTTGCTTATTACAGTACACTTATCTTTGCCTCTGATTTGAATGGAACAGGTGCCATGGAGTATATTTACCCAGAGGTAAAATGAGGGACAAAGTCTTGTCAAGAAACACTGTAGCTTGTTAAATGAACAAAAAATCACTGCTAAAGTTTGTGGTCTGTAGAGAGGAATGTGTAAACTCTAACAGTTTAAGTTATTAGACATAAAAAAGTATGATTTCTTACTCCAAACGAAATATTAATTGGTAGAAAAATCCCACACTAACCATCAGTTTACAAGCTTTAACAAGAAAAAGAAAAAACACATTTGTTTCCTATATCCCCAAAAGCAGAAAATTAATATGGCTGGATATTCCTGTTAGAAGGAGGATTATCTTTCTTTGTAAGCATCACTGAAATATTTGCTGGGTTTGCCCTATGCCTGTCAGTGTTTAAGAGGTGTTTGGACTATGCCCTTAATAATGTGCTTTAACTTTTGGTCATCCCTGAAGTGGTTGGGCAGTTGGACTTGATCATTGTAGACCCCTTCCAAATGAACTATTCAGCTGGACTGGACTCAACTCTATTCTATTCTTTCTCTTTTGACACTTAAAAATCGCCCCAGAGAGAAACAAGAAGATCAAAGATGCGTGAAATAGTTACGAGGAAATGTTGGAGAATATTTACAAAACCTTTGGTTCAACTTTGGAATCAGATTTGGTCAAAGGCTCACATTGAATTCTCTTTTCATACTATTATTTTCTTATTTCTAAAAATGAGAAAGTTTCTAACCACCATAGGAGTTAGGTGCTTGAACTGCCTTTGGTAGAAACAAAGGTAAAGAAAAAATAACTAATTCTAAGGTAGAGCCATCTTCATCAGCTTATTACGCTAATTGTAAAACTTGGCCTCAATAGCAGAGACTGGCCACATGACAGAATTTTCCCTTGAAGTCTGGAATACCCATGAGAGATATTTGCAGATAAATCTCTATTTCAGGTATCCTAGAACTTTTCCATGCCCAGCTGTGACGTGCAGTCCGCATATCAGGCTGATGTTTTACCAATAATACGAGCAAAACTTGTGCAGTGTTACCCTGTGCTCTGTGCCTCCCGCACCAGGAGCAGAGAGGAGCTCTGGTCTCTTCTTGTGGCTGTTTTATGATCTGTCTGAAATTCAGAAATATCTTGGTCTGAAAGGTTTCTGGATTATGCCCACTTCTCTCTCCTGAAGAGTGAAGCTATTTGCTTAGTCCTTTCCTGTCTGTTGTAGAAAGTCTCCTAACCGTGGGTTTTCTGAGGAACAAAATTGCAAGGGATTTAAATCACCTGAGGCCAAACTATTAAACCGCGCTGCCAAATCAGCTCCTGAGCTTTGCTGTCCTCACTTGCTACTTCTTGACCCTCTTAAGAACGTGAGTGGAAGAGAAGTTGCTCTCTGGTGCATCCTCCCCTAACAACCTCCAGCTAGGAGGAACTGCGGAGACCGGGAACACTGGCATCAGTTTTGTACCTGGATACCAGGACAGTCAAGCTGTGTATCCTGACCCAAAGATCACGTCTCACTTCACATTCTTATTTCTTAGTAAAAGAAGTTCATGACTGAACTTAGTACTTCTTTCCGGAGGGCGATCTGCCATTGTTCTCTTAGAGTTGCTGTTAAAATGGAAAAACTGGGTTTGTTTTGCAGTTACTTTGGAATTCCATTATTTTTGTTGTGAAATGATCTTACAGTATGAATATTTTAGCTCAACCTTGACCTCCTTTTTTAAAGAGAGGAAAAACAGGAGGCTGGAGTTAAATCATCCTTTTACTTCTGAAAAAACCCTCCATTATCTCCGTCCCTGCTTAGTTCTCTTGCTATCACAATGTATGCGTGCATACGTATAAATATAGATAAAAACACATGAATAAATTGCACTAACCTGTGCGTGCAGAAGAAAAATGAACCCAAATTTCTGTACCTTCAGCTGTATTGAACCTGCCATTTTGTTTGGGAATAGAACAAAAGTTTCAACCGCGGGTGCACAAAGGCAGGACCGAGTGTGTCACACCTGATGAGAAACAGGTATGGCAGGCTGTCACCCCTGTTAGCTTGCTTCATTTGTTTAACAATTTTTTATTGACTAATACTTGCCCATGTTTAAGGTCAGCCTGTTCTCATGAAAGCAAACATTTTTAAATACTTCCGTTGTAAGACTGAAACCAAGATTTGAGCCTCCATTTTTGTCTCTCTTTTTCCTCAGTATGAAATAGCTCTGCATTTGCTTTTGCTGAGTATCAAGGCCTTTTCGGATTATATACATGGGCAGGTGAATTGCAGTCTTTTGTCATAAAGTACTGTAACTTACTGGTTTATTGAGAGGAATTTTTTTTTAATTCTAAGGAACAATTAAATTACCTGTAATTAATGTTTTAGTAAGAACACATTAAATTTCTTACTGAAAATTGGAAATAATATCCTTTTCTAATTATACCTAGTAAAATCATTTTGATATAATATCCTTTAGTTTTCAAAATAGAACTTGATTACTTCCTCTGGAGAAAATAAGGAGAGGAAGAAGCATAATCTTTCTTGATTTATTTTGATTTAAGGACCCCACCTATTTTCGTTGATAATGATGTATGCCTTGATCCACCTTAAGCAAAGTAGCTTAAAATAGTCCTCCATATGTATATCAGGATAATTGTCATTACTATATTGATGCTATATTTGTTTTCAAATGTGGTTCAAATTTACTGTGTTATGTGTTGGACTACGTACATGAAAATCTCAACGGATTTCATAAAAGCAATTTGTGAAGGACAATTAGGGGATTCCTATGGTCATGCAAAGCTCTAATAAGATTCTCGTCGTGCTAGCGATAGTTTGGGGGGGCACTTAGGGGTATGCAAGTCAAAATAAGTCATTGATACATTTCACCAGTGAAAAAATAAAGAAGTAGAATTTCAGTGAAATATGAACTTAAACAGAGACATGTCAATATAGACAAACTTTATTTATATAGTGGATCTGGAAAGGATTTCTAACAGAAAATTAACCTTTTTTCTAGCTAGATTTGAGAGGACAACTGAGAGCACACTGGCTTGCAATAGAGCACGTTCAGAGGTTGGACCCGTGTCACCTCTGTGTTATGCCTACAATTGTACTTACCTGTTGCAGCTTCTTCTCTTATTTTTTAGCAATTCCTGACTAAACAGCAGTTGCCTTCAGTGCAGGACAGCAAGGGGTGTACAGGGGAAGAAAGAGCATTTTATACTCCTTGTATATTCTATAGATTTGCGCTTTTATTTCGCTTGACAGAAAGAAGCACAGGAGATAAAACAGGCAACGTTAGGTTTTAATTTTTTTTTTTTTTTAATCTTCTTTTTTAATGTCCTGAGACACTAACATTTTTCAGGCTGTGAGATTCTGGTTTCAAACCCTTTTGTTTCAAGTGTCATTTCTGATCATTATGATAAAAAACCATCACTACTGAGAGAAAGAAGATAGTCATCTGTATATTGTCAGACCCTCTTTCCAGTGGATATTTTCAAACACAAGATCCTGTTGAATTTGAAGTGCATGGAGGTTGATTGATGCTGTAATTGATTTAAAGCTGATTTCTCTTAGAACTGTCATTGGAAGACCAGAGGTGATAACACAGCTTTCATGATGAACACTGCATATGGTTTACTGATAAGGAAGTTGGAAAGGAAATACTATATTTAAAAACCTTCAGGATGGAAGGAAGAAAAAAAAAGCTTTGACAGTGTTAATGTTCCTGCTGGATCCAAAGCAGCCCGGAGTCCTGCAGCAGGGCCAAAAGGGTGCATGCGAATCGAAGAACTGGAACCCACATCAAAGCAAAGCAAAAGAAGTTTTCAAAACAGCAGCTCTTATTTAAGAAAAAAGGCATCTGAAAAAAGCGCCCAAAAATGTACTGGTAAATTATTATAAGGCTTGCATATTCCTCATGATACTGTGACAAATTCCTGTAATGTTACTGTCTAATTTACCCTCTGCAGTCAGTTTAGCCCAGCTGATTTGAAACTCTGACATACAGATTTATATATACTTGTGTGTGATTTTGCATTTTAAAAGGCATATTATTTCAGGCTTTGCTTTCTACTTTTGATAGCTCTTCAGGTGCCTGAAAATGGCACTTTTCCCTAATTTCTTAATTCTCATGGTTTTGGAAGTTGCTCAAGTTCATTCACACCTTGAGAACAGCTTGAAAAATTCCTACCAGTCTGTTCCCGAAATGTTTCTGATACCCAAAATGGGAAAATGCAGTAAAACTGGCGGGTACTTTTAGAAATTCTAAGCTGATACATCGTACTATGATTTAAGTACAAAAATCATAATATTAAAGATTTCATACACTGTAATTTGTTAATTTAATTTATGATCTTTATGTGGAAGATGAATAACTTTCCGAAGATTTGTGCCTTGATTCACATATCCATCTTAAGAACTGGGATTTTAGCTGTGACACCTCTCTCCAAAGTGCAGTTGGACATACGTAGTGCCAGCAGGGGCTATTCTGCCTCCAAGGTTTTGATTCTTTATAGGTCTGCCAACACTTTGGAACCCATATATAAAAATACATGAGGTAAGCAAATGTTATTTATAGCACTTGATATGTGCGAGGTTTTTTATTACTTTTTTTAGTGGTGACATCTCTTGAATCTTCTTTGGCTATAAAATGAAAGAACAGTGACGATTAAGTCTATTTTATGCAAATGTAGGTAATGATCCATTAACCCATGGTATCAAAGCTATTTTCACATTCATCATTCAGTGACCTTCTAATATGGGGAAAATAAATATGATTCCAGCCTATTCTGTTGAACTAATTCATTTTCTAACAGTATAATAAGCTTGTAGTAAAATAATCAAATTTTGAATTATAGATGAGGAATGAGGAGCTTAGTGTTGGACACACAACACCCACACACACACTTTCAAAAAAACCCAAAACCAAACAACAACAACAACAAAAAACCCTTTAAAAGTGAAGTGTTTTACTTTTGATTTTGGCACTTGGAGGTCAGAGTGTAAAGAGCAACAGTGAATAACAATTAACTGTAACAGTGATAACAAAAAATCTGTTGTAAGCCTAGTACATAGTATTAACAGACCATGAAATCAGGGTCTCTGTTTTTTAACATTTTTCTGCCCATATGCATATCTTTAGAATACTTGTGACTGGAAAAGGTACCTGCATCTTCTGTTTTATCCATATGGTCCCATAGTAACAGATGCCCGAAATGGCTTAGGAAAGGTGTGACTCATACTATCTGCTGGATTTTTCCTGGCATTTTTTCCCTTGATTTGTCAAAATATTGCACAAAAGAATGTTCATTTATAGGATTACGGACTAAAACCTACATTTAGAAATGCTGTCATAAATGCCTGCATGCAGTCTGGCTGTCTTTCCTGCCAAGGACTGTTAATGCTTAAATTAGCCACCTGATGGTCTGGTGCCTTGTTGTTCACAAATGTCAACTGCTCATGAAAGAAATACCATTTTTTTTTTCCATCATTTCACAGAATAACGTTCTGAGTGAGCTCATAAACCCCACTAATTGCTGGCTAAAATTTGCATGTACTTTCTTTTGCATTGTTTAATGCTCCATTGTAGGTTAAATGGCAGCACGTAGAGCTGCCACCAAGACTGCAAGTAGGACTCTTCGAACCTTGTCTCTTTGAAAGCAAAAGTGGCTGAGACAAGAAAGCAGAAAACTTGATCTCAGTTTTGGTTTTTTTTTTTTCTGGTCATAATTGTATACATTTATTAGGTAAAGAATTCAAATTACAGGCTTTTCCTCTACACAGGGTTTACTCAGAAAAAACGCATATTAATTTTCTATGTTGTTCTTCCATTGAAGTGGACTTAGTGTTTAAGATGATTAATTTCTTTTTTGTCTTCTTCATCTCCTCTTTGCCCTCTCCCCTTCAGCTCAGAATTCACCAAAATCCAAAACCTGTATCAAAGCCCAAATAAATTTTAAAAAAAAATAATCTAATTTGGGAAGCAGTATTTAAGAAATTTCATCTTCTGATGACTTTTTCTTTGAGTTGTCAAAAAACCCCAAAATCAAACTGTGACGCGTTTCCTATAATGCTATTTGATTTCTAAAATCACATTACCAAAATAGCTATTTAATTTGTACTTTTCAGCAATTTTAAACTAGTCCTCTACCATAGTCATAGGAATTGTTCCTTAGAACACATTTTACTTCAGATGTATAACTACCCCTTGAAGCTCAGAAGTCCTCAGTCTGATTGAAAATGTGATTTTTATACCTCTCCACCAAACTATTCTGAGAGCCAGTTCAGCAGTTTGCGTAGCTACAAATATCTGGGATTCCCATAGCTCGCTAGCGGTTTATTTCACAGTAAGCAAATGGAAATATTTTCAAAGAAATAGAGGCTTTAGTGGAGAGACTGAGAAAACAGAGTGCCCAGATGGAATATTGTCACCGTTGATGCGTTTGTGTCAAGCATGAAGATAAGGTTTGCCTGTGTAGATCTCGGACTGGCAAAGCCTCCAGAGATGGTCTTTAAATCTCTGCCTCCTCTCGACCTGCTCCAGAAAGGCTCGTCAGCATATTCTAAGAAGAATGTTCTTAATATTAATTTAACAGTATTATATATCCAAACTTTCAAATAAGCAGAACACGGTGAGAATGTATGCCTGGAAAAGCGGCAGCGGATTGGGATGGAAGCGCTGAGGGGACAGTCACCTTGGAGGCAGGAAAAACCAGCAAACCTGTGAGACTTCCTTGCTTGCAGTGGGATTACGATTCCCAGGGCACCCTCTCACAAGGGAGGTAAAAGGGAAAGTTTTCTTAAATATCTACTCTCTCGAACATTTTTATGTTTCCAAAATTCGCAGCAAATAAGACAAAAATAGTCTTTCTGATTTTCCTCTCAAAGCACCATCCCTAGCTTGGTTTTGTCCTGTTCTATTTACAACAAGGACAGGTCACCAGTAAAGTTATGACCACCTCGTGTGGCTGTTCCCGAGGTGCATAACGTACCCAGGACAGGCTGTGAGGATTATTGCAATGCAGTATGTTATTTGAGAAAGAATATTTTTTTTTTATTCCCTGACAGTGAAGGAGCACTTAAAGCAGTTGTTTTAGTTACCCAAACTGAATTTGACCAAGGCAGGCCACGCTTTTTAAAAAAGGGTAGGGGACCTTCCTAGGGGGCTAGCTGAGGTGACAGCGAGGTGGATTGAGAGCTGGCTGCGTGACAGAACTCAGAGGGTTGTGATTAATGGACCAGTGGTGTCCCCCAGGGGTCAATACTCGGTCCAGTCTTGTTCAATATATTCATCAATGACCTGGATGAGGGGACAGAGTGTATCCTCAGCAAGTTCGCTGATGATACCAAACTGGGAGGGGTGGCTGACACTCCAGAGGGCCGCACTGCCATCCAACGTGACCGGGACAGGCTGGAGAGCTGGGCAGAGAAGAACCTAATGAGGTTCAACAAGAGCAGGTGCAAGGTCCTGCACCTGGGAAGAAGAATGCTGGGCACCAGTATAGGTTAGGGGTGGACCTGCTGGGAGTAGTTCTGAGGAGAAAGATCTGGGGGTCCTGGTAGATAGTAAATTGTCAATGAGCCAGCAATGTGCCCTTGTCGCCAAAAAGGCCAATGGAATCCTGGGCTGCATAGGGAAGAGTGTGTCCAGTAGGTCGAGGGAGGTCATTCTCCCCCTCTACTCTGGGCTGGTGAGGCCACAACTGGAATACTGTGTCCAGTTCTGGGCTCCCCAGTTCAAGAGGGACAGGGAACTGCTGGAGAGGGTCCAGCGTAGGGCAACTAAGATGACTGAGGGATTGGAGCATCTCCCTTATGAGGAAAGGCTGAGAGAGCTGGGACTCTTTAGCCTGGAGAAGAGAAGGCTGAGGGGAGACCTTATTACTGTGTACAAGTATCTAAAGGGTGGGTTGAAGGAGGATGGAGCCAGACTCTTTTCAGCAGTTCCCAATGACAGGACGAGGGGCAATGGGCACAAGTTGGAACATAGGAGGTTCCGTTCAAATATACGGAAAAACTTCTTTCCGGTTGGGGTGCCAGAGCAGTGGCACAGGCTGCCCAGGGAGGTGGGGGAGTCCCCTTCTCTGGAGATTTTCAAGCCCCGCCTGGATGCAGTCCGGTATAATGTGCTCTGGGCAATCCTGCTTTGGCAGGGGAGTTGGACTAGATGATCTCTAGAGGTCCCTTCCAACTCTGAAAATTCCGTGATTCCGTGACCAGTTAGCCAAAGACCGCAATTAACTATTCTGTTTTATTCCCTGCGTGCTATCTGCACGTGGGCTGGTAAAGCCTCTTGCTTGCAGAAGGGGAGTGTATGTGAGGCAGCGTTTGAAAATGAAGACGAGGGCACAAAGAGATCTGGTATTCACAGCAGGAACTTCAAACCTCACGTCTGGCACGCGCTACTTACTTTTAATAGCTTGTGCTCTGCAAATCTGTTAAAAACTCGTTATGCTAGTTAAAACCAGGCAATAATGAGTCCGCAAGTAACTGTTTGCTTTGGACCATAATGGAATATGGCAGTTTCCTGACTAGACTCAACCTGATGACAATGTTCAAATAGAGACGTTGGGAACACAGTAGGGTAACGGCTACGGGTTGGCGATATAAACTATTCATCTGATATGAACGGCGTATAAAATGGCTGTATCAGAACATAACTGATTTGAGAGTTTTGCAGCATATTTAGTCTGTGTTTGAGCTTTTTTTCTTAAGCCATATCAATTCCCTGAACTTGTTAAAGTTGTAACTGATCATAATTAGCAGTAAGCTTCTAGGCTACTGTTGTAATAAGAGTGCTTTCTTTTTAAAAGGCTATAGGACTTTGTATATAAATTATATATAGGATTAGGATAAGTAGGCTTGGTTAACTTAAGCTATACCAATGTTTTGAAGAAATGTCTTACATGTTTTTTGTTTTTATACGGATTCGATAAGAGGTTCCCAGGGCTTTCTGGAATAAATATTTTTCTTCTTTTTTTCTCCCTCTTTCTTTGCCTGTATTTATTTGTGGCTAAAAACCAATTGACTAGATGACTCACTTTGTTTCATTTTTTGATGTTGGGGTTTTTTTGTGGGCTTTTTTTGTTTGTTTTTTTACCACAGCCCTACTATCTAATCCTCTTAAATTAGTGGTTTTTTGGTTTGTGGTTTTTTTTTTTNGTAGTGACATCTAGATATGGCTTGAGCTGGTAATTTGATTTGGAGGAAGGGTTGAGCTTTTTTAAAATTTAGTAAGTATTTGTCTGTGGTTTGGTATCACACAAGAAGTAGCCAGTCATCTCCACATTGATTTGTGAATATCATCCTGCTTCTGCTACAGGACATCCATCCCTTTCACTTGATTTAGATCAGCCGCTTTGCTCCAGCAAAGTACACTGTGAGAAACTAGCCTTTTCCTTGGGCATTAAGAATTAATGGGGAAAAAAACCCCAACTAGTTAACGTGGGGCTTCTGTGAAGAATCTTGATATTGTGATCTTTTGTTATGCATTATTTATGTATATTTGGTATAGCGGTAAATAAAACGGATCAGCATTTGGCATTTTAACACTGCACAGAGCACAGTAATGTAGAAAAGAATTCACATGTGTTGAAATTGTTTTCTTTGCCGCATATTCACTTAAATGCATTGTCATTGTCATATAGGGTGGATGAAAGGGTCGGAGACAATGCAAAATTTTCCTTTTTGATAGACTACAGAGTATTTATTCAAAAATGAAGAGTTCTATTACTTTGAGAGACGTATCAGGGAGACTTCTAACTCACCTGATGTTTCTTTAAGATTTTCTGAGGTGGAATTGGAAAACAAGTACCATTTTCAAAGATGCTGTGTTCCTTGGGTCAGTGCAGAGCATTATTTGATGTGATTGAGTTACTATACTGTTTTGCTGCTGTTTTCAGTGAACTGTCAATAAAAGAAATAATAAAAAATGTAGGCACGGATTAGCAGTAACTAACAATATGGTTACTTTTAGTGGCGAAGTTAGAAAGGCAGTGAACAGAAACTGCTCCTATGGGTATTGTGTACTCTGGTTTACTAGTACTGCTGCTTCAAAAGCTTTGTAAAGAGAAAAAGGAAATCTGCTGGGCACTATACAGTTGAATGTTGTAAGCAAGTGATACTGCTTTTTTTGAAAAAAATTAGCCGATAAAAGAAATATTAAAATTATGTCACTGATAGTATTTTAGGGAAATACAGTTAAATAATTTGCACTGATTTGAAATACTGTATTTTTTGTGGAAGATGGTTTACCTCTCAGAAAGAAGTATTTCTGAAAAAAAAAAAAATATTAAAACAGATATGGATAGTGAAGCAGTTACACCAATTTTCTCTGCAGTGTTTTTGACCAGAATTTGAACTTTTCTCAAGATCTAAAACTTTTATTAGCTCCCATCTGTATCACTGCTGTCTTCAGTTACAGTAGGTTTACATAAGCGCCTCATTTTGTTTTGATAGTGTCAAAACTTTTCATCCTGACATCTGCAACATTTCATTTTTGCTTCATAGTTTTAATTCATTTATCTAGATGCATAAACTTTACTAAATCTATATTGTAAGAACATCTATTTTTTAAATAAGATACACGGTTACTTATTCTACATAACACAGTGCAGTATAATATCCAGGAGTAGAAGGAAAATGAAATGACATTTCATTTGTTTCAGAACTTACAATGCAATTCATGTTCCATAGGGATGTCAATTTTTGTTTCACTGCAGTCTTTATTTTTAAATATATAAATATATGGGAAATATAAATATAAATATATGGGAAATATAAATATTGGGGAAGGACTTTTTACTAGGGCATGTAGTGACAGGACAAGNGTGTCCCTGTCCATGGCAGGGGGGTGGAACTAGATGATCTTCAAGGTCCCTTCCCACCTAAACCATTCTATCATTCTATGAATATATCTATGCAAGCATAGTTTAAGAAATTATAGGAACAATTTCCTTCTGGATGTTTTTAATCAATAGCTTTCTGTTACTATCTGCTCTGCAATAATTTCTGGCAATATCCAACGCTGTGTTCTTCAGTTAGCTACATTGCTCTTTCAAAGCCTCCTCTCAATCACTAGCCCACTGGCTAGAGCATGCCACCCAAACAGTGAATGGTAGTAGAAGCAGGGCCCGGAGATGTAGCTTTTCCCTCCACCCACACAGTAGAGTCAGGTTTACTTTTTCCCTCTTTTTAGCTCAGTGGCTATGGACGTAATCCATATAAAATGTGATAGCAGAAACAGATGGAGTTTCATTATACCCGACAGCGTAACAGTTGGGAACCCTCTAAGGAGGTGTGAAATCGGGATTAAAGTCTCCTCAGCTGGAGGAGGATATGGACTGGGATCTCCCCTGGGGAATGTTTTGTCAGCAGGGTAGGCAGTAGTAGGCAGGGGGCACCTTTTTTTTTCTCTTTTTCCTGAAATAATCAGAGCTCATCTACATGATGAGCCCAACAAGTGAAAGAGCTGAATGTAGTTGTGCCCTGATGTGTCTTGACCATAAAGTTGAACATTTTAAGACCTTATTTTTGTCCCTGCTCTGTAAGAAGAGCTCTGAGTACCCATAAGCACTAGAAAGTTTGATGTAAGCTCTTAATGTTTATGGATTTAGATGCCTAAGGCTTCTTGAAAATGTATTCTTGAGTTTTATACCAAAAATGTCAAAGTTACTTCAGCAGTGGCATTTGTGTTGTTTCTATAGAACTGTTCTTTGTAATAACTAAAATAACTCATCTGGGGAAGGTACAGATGCCAGACAGAAGGGTAATGTTGTGCCAATATTTAAAAAGAGTAAATGCAACGGTTCTGGTGATTGCTGGCCTGTTAGCCTGATATTGATCCAGAGCAAAATAATGCAGCGGTTAATATAAGGCTTGCTTAATAAAAATTTAAGGAAGATAATGTTATTAATGCCTAAGAGCATTAGCTGAGGGAAAATAGATCCTACCAAGCTACCTCGATATTGGTTTTGATGAGATTACGAGCTTGACTGATAAAATAAAGATGTTGACATTAGTCATATGCCTTGGAAAAAATACCTGTAGTACATGATACCTTAAGAAGAACAGCAAAACAACATGGTGCAGTAGATTAAAAATAAGCAACTGGTATATTTTAAAACAATTTTGTTTAAAAAAATTTTGCATCACTGAGTAGATATGATTTGAGGGTCTTTTTTCTGTACTATTTAACACTTCTTATCGCATGTAATAAATATAAAAGGAGTATTCATAAAATTTTTAGATTATAGAGAGGTTGGGGATGTGGTTAACAATGATAGTGACCGATCAGATTCAGAGCGGCTGGAATTTCTTGTGTGCCAGCAAGCAGCATGCAAAAAAGCCCATGCCTTTAATAAAGCCACACTTGCAGAAAGGAAGATCCTACCTAGGAAGTCATTACTCTTGCAGGCTGTTATTTTGATGGAAATGAATTAAATATGAGTTCTTAGTGCTGTCCCCTCGTATGTGTACACAAGGTGTATCAGGTAGGAATGGAAAAACAGTAGCTCTGATTTTTGTTGATTTATAAACACTGTCAGAAAGTCCCCTAGCTCTGTCCACAGTTCAAGGCATGTATTGATGATTTAAACGATAATTGTAAAAGACTTCCTTGCAAGAAGGGTGACAATCCTATATGAGCTCCCTGTAATGGAAAACTGGAGGAAATGAAAAAATCTTAATTTGTCCAAATTGTAGAAGTGAAAGTTAAAGCCTGACTTGGTTTTTGCATGGGGAACAGTAATTTAATAGAAAATTGGAAGGGAAGGGGTACTTTCCTTTCAAACAAATAGTAATAGCTAAAGGCTGTATAGTAAGTGTAAGTGTATGGGTTTGGCTGAATTTCTAAATACTGAAAAATTCAAACGATATTTTAGCCTTAGTTACAGAGCTGACTGAACTGTGTCACTGCAGTGACCCTTTCCATTTCACACCGAAGGAGTAGCATCGTTACGGCGATAGGGGTGTATTAGTGAGGGCAGCTGAGCCACTGACCAGCGAAACATTCAACAGCTATGGAGCCTGGAGCTTTGCTCGGTGAGGGCATCAAAACTTGTTCCAGCAAAAATTTCCAAGCACTAGTATGAGTAAATATGCAACTCTTTCTTATGACATTTCTGTCTTAAAAGTAATGAAGTGGAAATTTCTGATAGCTAAAGACGTGTTACAAAATTCCACATACGAACCGAAGAGTGGGTAAATTTTGGCTGTGCTAGTGCTGTCTATAAGATCAGGGGAAATCTCTATCGAGCTAAGGAATCAACAGTTGTCAAGAAAGAGCAATATATACCTTACTGGTATATATTATTTTGAGAAGCTTCAAGACAGAAATGACAGTAAGTGGATTTTTGGAAGGTGGGAAAGAATAGAAGATAGACAGAACAAGCCCCATACCTGAGTTATGCAAGACAAATTCCCAATTCTATTTTTAGCAAGATAGAACAGTCGTAGAGAAAAGAGCAATATGCTATAAATGAAGAGTGCTGACAAAGCACATGTTGTTAAAAACTGGGGAAGGATAATGTAATAGGACAGAGAAGGATGAAATTTTGTCAGCATTCCATAATGCAAATGAAAAGAAGCCATTACGGTTGATCTTCCTTGAGGAAGTGGTCTACATATATTCATTTCTTAAATCAAAAGAGAGATTAAATGCTTCAATAAAAAATTCTAAATTTTCTACTTCGGTTTATTGTAAATATCCTCATAGAACTAGATTTAGAGTTCTACAACTAGAAGAGATGAAGTGGAGAATGAGTCCAAATAATTTATTTATTTATTATTATTATTATATCATGTTACGTTTTGGTGTAGAATTAAAAGAGATGCTTTTCAGGAAGGGAAGAAGTAGCAGTTGACCATGTAGGGAGAAGAGGAGAAAATGGCATTAGGAAAGTAAGTGCTAATTTTGAATATAGAATTGACTTAGAATTTCTATGACAAATTCATTTTTGTTTTAAGGACTTAATTTAGTAAAGTATGTCTCTGAAAGGCTCCTAGACTATGTTCTAAGTCTAGTTCTTAGCACACTTAAAATTGATTTTCTTCTCTGCTGCTACCTTTGTGAGCACATAAAAATGAATAGAGTTCACTCACTGTTCATATGCTTAAATAATAAGCGTTATAAATCTGTATTCAGGTATGTGCCCCTATGTGTAGTGTGCATCCTCAAGATAGTTATGCTTTTGATATATATTTTAAAAATTATCTTATTGTTTAGAGTGCATTACTCTATCAAGCTAGATAAATTCTGATTGTCTTGAGACTAGGCAGGATAATAAAACAAGAACATCAGTAAACCCCAGACTACAATTTCAGGTAAGCCTGAAGCAAATATGGTTAAATGTTCCTAAATACCCATATGCTTAACATAGCGATAATATATTTCATTTTTACAGACATATGTACTTTCGGTGCATGACCTGGTTTTGGGGTGAGGAGGAAATTGCTGAAAATAATCTAAGGCAAGCTTTTTCTTGTGCAATGATTAGAAGGATGAGGAATGCTGTAAATCATTCACTGGAGGCAGCCTTCTGAGGTTCCAAATCTTCTGTCTTAATGGGAGATTCTGTCGAACATCTGAAGCACCAAGGACCTCCTCATCACTGAGCCTCAGGCTCAATTAACTCTGTCTCTTACTGGTATTGAACAAATATTTTGTTGAAAGCAAAAATATTTTTCAATTTTCTTCCCTTCTTACTAGAAGAGATTAAAAATGTACAAAGGGATCCTGGTGATATCATATGGTCCCTATATTAATCTGTTTTTTCCATCCTTGTGGTGTAATTCCATTGTCAGTATGGCTTAAATATGAACACATATTCATCCTGCCTGGGCCTGGGATCCCTGTAATCCCCTGGCCCAGGCTGGCTAGCTGAACAAAAGGAAGCCTTAATTAAATTATTGCATAAACTCCCTTTGGAGAAGCTGAATAAAACTCACTCGATGTAGGATATCCAGCCCTGAGCAGATGTGAAAGGAAATCTGGAAGCCCAGTGAACTGGCAAAGAAATCCCAAATCTAAACTATTGAAATGTGGCGCTTTGAGAGATGATTATTTTTGAAAGAATTGCATCCCCTTTTGAAGCATTCTTGTTTTTTTTTCTCAACCTAGCTGGTGTCTGGGAGAGGTTTTTTTTGGATTTGATTAAATCCATTGTGCTTATGACTGACAGCCTGGTTGGTGCGGAAGAGGGGAGCATCCGGGTTTGCTGCCTTATTGCTGTGCAGTGTACAAACTTGTCAGAAGAGGAGCAGAGAACCACAGCTGTTTCTCTGCTATGAGAGAGTGCTGGAGACCACCAAATATTCTATGTAGAGCTTGGTGGTTTTGTGAAGCCAAAGTATTTTGCAGTCTGATGGTTTGAGTGAAAAGGGCAAGGGGAAGAAGGACTTCCCAAAATAGTGTGTTAGTAAGAACTGAGCTGAAAACACCTGAAGCGATGGTGTTTGAGTGCGCTGAATCAGGTGCTGGGGGAAATGGAGAGCAGAACCTTGAGCGTGGTCTGTGATGGGCTGTATATCCTCCCAAATACCATCTTACACACACGTACGCGTCCTGAAACCAAGCAGTGTAAGTGTAAGTTTGCAACAAGACATTTCAACCTGCCACTACCGGGTAACCATTCAGGACACTTTATTTATCTCAATTTAGAACAACTGTAGGTTATAAAATGCTAAAAATGCTGCGACGGAGTATTGCCACAGCCTTGCCGAGGGTTTAATTGCCTGCCTGTGTCTGTGGCTTTCTGTCCAGCGATAACTACGAAGTGAACGGATTCAGGATGTTATTGCTAACTCTGGTACCCCGGGGCTTGTCATGGGTTTTGATGGAAGAGTCATCTCTTCCATTTGAGGATGGAGCTCTACAGCTCAAACTCAGGTTGCTGTCTGAGCCTGAACCCCAGCCACAACCACGTACCAAGGATGACATGCGTGAGGACCAACAGTGTTACATCATATTTAGCTGTTGTATTATATTTAGCTGCCTAACAGCTGGGATGTTCCTTAACAAGAGGTAGTCTGGCAATAATACTAACACTACAAAACCTGACATGATACCTTAATGATAGCAAGTTCTTTCAGTTCTCCTATGCCCTCTTAACGCCTCTGCACAAGTACAGAGACAATTGCTCATTGACCAATTCAATTATTTTTATGTAGTTGGACCTGTCGTTAATGCTAATCAATTAGGATCTCCTTGTACTACTGGGAGGTCTTTATTTATCTTTGGGACTGAAAGCGTTTTAAACATCTTGAGAAAAATATCTTTCTAGAGAGAAGTTAATAATTATCTGAGAAGATGAGGAAACCTCCCACTTTCTCCTCCTTAGTAAGGACCTTTTTTTTCAGGGAAATAAGATGTCATGGAAGTATAGGCTCTTTTTTTACATTGACCAATAATAATGATGATTAAAAAATGGAGTGAATCAGGCTATTTGCATATGGTTCTTCTAGCAGCAGCATTTCTGTTGTTTCCTTCTTTGCTGTCACTTAAAATCTGTTCGTCTGCTCAGGGAGCCGTGCTGGGAGCTGATCTGTCTGCAGACTCTTCAGGTTTTCGATCAGTGGGGTTAGCTTCTACGTGTGCAAGCTTTCTGAGCAGGCTGGGGTTGTGCAAGTGCTGGTGTTGGCACGCAGGAGGAGGAGAGCCAAGCCTGGGTTACAGAGGAAGATCAGGAGCAGGTATTTTAAACTGCTGTGGGACTGCAATCCCGGTGTATTGCCTGGCTGATGTGTGCCTTCAGTGGGAGAAATTTAGCAATTTGCTGGGTAAGTTGTTGTTTTAGAGAGAAATTCTGGATAATACCGTCCAATGGCTCAAACAGAATCTTTTTCTGTTGATTTCAGTCCTTGACCTTTGCCGTGAAGTTTTCTTTCACTTTTTGCAGTACAGCAAATTTTCAGCAGATTTTCAAGCTCTCAGTTGCTAATAGTTCTGCATGAGCAGGTTCACGCTGCTTTAAATGTTGTCTCACTGCTGACCTTGCACAGGGTGCTTCCCCCCCCCTTTGCACAGATACCAATTTTTGAGAATGGGGCGAGGAACACATTCCTACTGTCACATCATGTAAAATGGAGTTAAAATAACTTTTTTTGGAAAGCTCTAAGAATGCAAAATCAGGGAAAAAAAAGGGAGAGAAAATGTTTGATATTGGGAAATAGCTTTATAATGAGCTCTTATCTCCTAACTATTTCAACTAGATAAGATACCTCTTATCCAATAATAAATAAAATAGTAGCTAAATCAAAGTTCAGTTGGATCAGGTATACGCTGATAATAAATAAGCTTAAGGATTCAGAAGCATAGTCTAGAAGCATAAAAACAGCGAAGCTGGTGATAGCAAGAGTCCAACCAATTCAATAAAGTCTTTTGGAAAGTGGCCACTAGGGAAACATAAAGAATACAGGACAGATGGAGACTTACCCAACCTTGGGTAAAACCTCACAGGTTTTAACTGATGACTTAAGGAGAAAAGAAAGGCACTTAGCTGGAATTTGTATCTGTGCATCATAACTGATAGGCAATGACAGATTCTGCCCCTGACCTGTTTTGAACCCATTGACTTCCATCAAATCCTACAACGGTGTCTTGCAAACCTGTGGTTTTAAATGGTGGTTTTAACAAGATTCTTTCTTTTTAAATTTATCCTCCTTTTTTTGTATGAAACACATGAAATAATGTGGGGTTTTTTTCAATTTCATCATATGATTCATTATTTTATATACTCTGGTCTTGTTCCTGTATCTTTAACAGAAAGAAAAATTTTGCTCTACTTGAGGAGTTATTTTCTTTCTTATTATCTTTTTTTTTTCTATTTAGAAAATTCTGTACAGTGTATCTTAATTTTTTTGTACTTTTCCATAGTTCTGCTCAAAGTCCTTCTTGAGGTAAGATGTCTAGGATTACATGGAAAATTCCAGACCTGGTACATCATGAATTTATACAATGGTGTAATGATGTTTTTTGAGATATTTGTAATAGTTTTCTATTTTCCTTTTTGAGTGCTACTGAGCATTAAGCTGACACTTTTAGAGAACTGTCTGACATGACACCAGATGTCTTGTATGCGTGGCAATGTATTATCTAGGGCCTATTATTGCGCTAGGTAGGGTTATTTTTACTTGTGTGCAGCTCATTGCCATTGAGCTGTATCTACCATTTTATGCCCAGACATTCTGTATTGTCCGTGCCTTTTCAATCAAACTTATGTACATACGTTCAAACTTGCCACGTGATTTACTTAAATGTTGAATATCACTGATCTGAGCACTGATCCTTGAAATAACCTACATGTCCTATGGAAAAAAAAAAAAAAAAGTAATTTTGCCATATCCTTTTTATCTTTTAGGGAGTCTTTAATTCGCAAGATGACCCTTTCTCTTATCTCATGATGATAGCTATTTTTAAGATATTTAGGTAAGGGACACTAGCAAAAAAGTATATCATATAGACATAGCTTATATTAATTATTCTTTTCCAGAAGCTTCTTGCCTTTTCAGTGGGCTTGTATAGACTTGAGAGGCACTTAACCACTAGTTTAACTATTTCTCTATGTATACTATTAATTTTCTAATGATATATGGCTGTTACTTCTTTTTTTGATACAGTTTCCACCTGTTTTCTAGGATCGGAAGTCTCATTTTCTATCTCTACCAACTTCTCTTTTATGTAAATACTAATAACAGACTAATTGCTGTAATACTGACCTACTACAAGGTCATCCTTCAAGGGATGTGAGTATGATCTGTCACATTTAGGTTGTTCATTAGTCCTTAAAAGAAAAAGAAATGGAGTGAAACACTGTGTTTTCTTGTAGTGCCTTGATTTTGCTTTGGGGGACGTGGTTCCGTAAGAGCGATGGAAGAGTTGGTATTTGTATTTACGTAGGCACAGAGCTCTGCACTGCTGCTGGAGAGAGCCGAGGCCAACCCAACTGATACACCTCCATGGTTAACAACGCTGTGTTCTGCTGAAAGGGACATGGGGACTCCCCATGGGGACATGGGGACTCTTCTTACCTGAACACCCTCCCCACGATTTCCCATCGGGGTTAGACTCAGTCCTGTTGTTGAGGACACAAAATGCTGAAAATGGAGGTCACCAGGGATTTTTGGAATACAGGCACTGAGGCATATTAAAGGACACATTAATAGTATTATACAATGGGAATGTCTGAAGAGTTTTATTTGCTCTTTTTAAATTTTTTTTAATCCATAATGACCAAAGTGATAATTCCTTTTAAGCAGAAAACTAAGATAATTGTCTGTGCCTGACCTGATACTGTAAGACTGTATGTAGAAACCTGAAATCTTTGATGATTGTGGTTATTTATTTAGGGGGGTGGGGTGGGGTGTAGGTAGAGGGAGGTTCCCTTAGCAATTGTTTTAATCTGGATTTTTACTAAGCTCACATTATGAAAACGACTTACCTCTGAAGAATTGTTGTATATAAATTTAGCCTTTATGATTAAATTTAGCAATATAGTGAAGCAGAATTTTGACTCATTTAGAAAACCTTAACCCATCTCTTAATGAGGTTTCCATAATTGACTTATGGGGGGAGAGGGAGAGGGAATTAAGAAAACTCAATATTTAACAGTTAAAGTGTGATACTGTACAGACCCCAAGACACGAGGAAGAAGAAAGTCCTGCTAGGCTTTCCTTTAAAGAACATTTTCCGTTGTTGTCAAGATGCTAATTTTCAAAGTTCATTTTCACCAGTGGAGTACTAGCGTGTTTTGAATAGCAAAATTTGATGTTTTCTTTTATTACTGTTAGAAAACTTACTCAGTTTAAGCTGAAAAAGATGTTTTGATACATTGTCTTTCTCAAATAAGTTCCCAGCAGTGAGAAATTACAGATTAGTGTCAAATGATGATCTCTGTCGCAGAGATATGTTCTAAACCAGCAGCTCTCACGGCACAAAGCTGTCTGGAATGGCACTATGTGCTGCCTCAAAGACAGCGCACATTCTTGAGTCGTTCCTGGGCAGATGTCACACGGGGGAATTAATAACCTACACTGCTCTTGAAAATATGTATTTTTTCTT
>VUYV01000047.1:4010382-4051171 GCA_008711295.1 Anarhynchus alexandrinus
CCCCCCCCCATTTTTCCCCATGTAAATTCTGCAATAAAGCCAAAAAAAGAGATTTGGTATTATTAATGTTTCCCAACCTTCTGAATGATTAATATTGAGATGATGACTTAGTACGAATAAGATTATTCAGTTCCTCTGATTATACGACTTAATAGTGATAATGAACTCAAGGTTAAATAACGCTCATATAGCACCTTTCAGTGGGGGGAGTTCAGATGTTATATACACATAATTAATTATGCTTTAGAAGATTAGTATTATGAGCATGTAAGTAATATTCAGGAAAAGCAAAAGTTAGCAAAACCAGTATTTTGTCCCAAGTTCACATTGTGAGAGATGGGGGCAGAGCCAAGGAACCCTGAGTTTCAGGCCCTCTCTTAGTAGGCACAAATACAGTATTAAACCAAACCCTGTTAAAAAGACATGAATAACTAACTGAACTCAAATTGCTCTTCTGTTAACTTCAATTAGCTAAACGTTGGGGAGGAGTGAGTAAACAGGAGTAAAATTTTGGGGGAAGCAGATTTTTTTATCAGAATGTCATTTCGGTGGCACTGTGTTGAGATATGTGTGATGGACCCAAAGAGACAAAGCAGCAGAGCGCATTTAAGTGCCAACAAAAGGTGAGGTTACTGCTCAAATAGAAAAGGGTGGCTGTCGCGGAGACTCAGAACTTGCTGGAACTTTGCTGTTCCCGTCCATGAACAGGTCTCTTTGTTTGGCTCAGGTTTCCCCGCTGCCTTTGCAGTCAGCCAGCCTTTAAATGTGAACAAAGATGTAGGGTTGGGGTCTTCGAATTTTATTTTATTTTATTTTACTTTATTTTATTTTACTTTATTTCTTCAGAGCTTTATTAGTGAATAGGATTTTAATTAGTCAAAACAGAAAATAATATAGATGTACAGTTCACAGCACGGCTGCTCCTTCCCAACAGCAAAAATAAATCTGAATTATAAAATATTTTTAATTACTTCTCTTTTTTTATTAGATGTAGAACCTTTTGATTTGACTCTATACATTTTATGTTTTTGAATGAGAAGCGGAGAGGAGAAGGGGCAGGCATGGAAGACATTTGTTGCGTAGAATCATAGAATGGTTTGGGTTGGAAGGGACTTTGAAGATCATCGAGTTCCAACCCCCCTGCCATAGGCAGGGACACCTCCCACCAGACCAGGATGCCCAAGGGCATATCCAGCCTGGCCTCGAACACCTCCAGGGATGGGGCCTGCCCAAAGTAATGGAGAATCAAGTCCCACTGAAGGTATGTTTGTGGGAATCAATGCCACAAACTGTTGCCTTTTGCTGTTCTCCCCCAGCCCAAGCTGCGAGGTGAGCTGGCAGCCAGTGCCCACTCAGTCCTGCCACCAGGCTCTGGGAATCCATCAGGCTGAGGGTTTTACACCTCTGAGCTATGGGAACCCCTTGCTCACATCTTCATGACTATTCGATCTCAAGTGTATCCCCGGCAGGGGAAAACCGAGGAGGACCGTCCCAGCGGGGTGCAGGTGCCGCTGGAGCCCGGGAGCACGCCTGCTCTGGCCCTCACCCCCCATGGTCTCCAGGGTGAGGGGAGGTTTTCTGCACTCCTTAGTTAGCTGAGAAGCAGAACGTGTTCTGCTCTGGCAATCCAAAATGAGTGCAAATTAAGGTAAATTAGAAAATCATGAACTATTTAATACTCCTATTTCCACATTATTTATTCAGAAGAAATTTCTATTAACAGTGCATTGGGCTCACAAAGCAATTAACTCCATCCCTTTCACAGATCCCTCTACAGATACACTAACATGCTCTGCAGAACAAAGGATTTGATCTTTTGGGACTGAGATGATGCTGATTTGTTGTTTTGTTTGGTTTGTTGTTTTTTTTTTCATTTGCTTATCACTGTGTTAACATGTGAGGGAAAATGATGGGTTACATTGCTGCATTCTGTGAAGATGTAGAAGGTCAGGAAGATGTACCTAGATCTGCATCCACTTCAGAAATGTTTTCCATTGCTAATATTCAGAGCATCCAGAATGATTGTCTGTTCTTCCTTCAAGTCTGCTTTGCCCTTGTTTCCCTGAGAAATACGGCTGAGTACACAGCTGCTGATTTCTACCTTTAGTTTGGTGCCCGACGGAGATACAAAACACAGATAATGGTTCCTCTCAAAGAGGACAAGTGTTGTTAGTTAAACTATCGAGTATTTCATTGACAGAAAGACGCATTCCTTCTCAGTTCCATGGGGTTCAAGAGTCAATTCTGGGATGGTGGATGCCTTTGTGCAAGACGGTTAATTTTCTACATAGCTCTTATAAATACTGTAATACTGAAGTAAATGCACACTTTAATTATTCTAAAACATAATTTATACATTAGTTTCCATAGTAACTTGTCATTGCTGTGGCATGGTTGGAGCTAGTGACATTTGTGAGTGTAGAAAGTCAATTTATGCAATGATTTACAATGTAGCAATTGATTTCTCAAGTAAATATTGGTTTTGTTGGTTATGGACAGCTGCATTTGTATTGAAATTGTTGTATATTCCATAGGTATAAACTAGACGGGAAAATTAGTCAATGAGGTCACTGTATTTTAAGCATCAAGAACTGTAATTGAAATCTGTTTCTGCAGAAGGCTGTATTTTCAAAAATATACTGCTTCGACACATGGGGATATTGTTTCTTCAGGGCTTGCTCCACTGTTAAATAAAGATTTAAGTGTTTAGCTCTGAAGGAATCATCACTTTCAACCAGGGACAATTCACTGTGCCAATAAAAAGGTTGTGTACGATTTAGAAAGAACAAGAAAACAATGTTCTTTGTTCTAATTAGTTTTCTTGATATATAAGGTAATATATTTCTCAGAAGGATATAAATGATACTAACACTTTTATTTTGACATAATAAGCCTTCTAAAGAATTACTGAGTTTAAATGAAAAATACATACAGTACTTGCAAAGCTGTTTTCCACTGTTACGCTTGCAACTATTGCTGCATGTATCGGTACATGGATTAAACCATGAACTATTGCTGCTGCAAACTTATTTTTTTAATAGGCATCTTTAATAGATTATGGAAATCTGCAGCAGTAGAACATTGTGGGGAAGAGCTGGTTCATCCCAAAATGGCTTTGCTGCTGTGGAAGAGAAGTGACACACAAATCTTGCCTTGACTACAGAATCTGATAGCTGCAAAACCACGATTAACCCAGGAATGGTTTGACAAAGACACCACAGTTGATGGAAATAAAAGTTAGAATGCCAAATACCCGTGATCTGATGCAGATTTATCTTTGATTAGTTGACATTATTATGCATATAACTGGAGCTTCTCTGTACAGACCTGAAAGTCAGGGTACCATATGGGAATGAGTTTAATTCTTCAAAGCTTTGAAGGTTTCTTTTGGTAATAGGTTTGCTAGATTATCTGCTAGTACACAGGATAAACACTGGATATATTGGAACAGCAGTTTCATATATTTTTTATTTTGTTATAATGTCAGTTTTTAGAATATAGGTGACTAGTTATTCAGTTTGAGGAGGAGGTGCAGAGCAAAGAATAAAGGCAAGTGTGACTTACAAATATTTCAGCTAAGATAATACAAGCTAAGGAGGAGGGGAGTATTTCTACTGCTCACGTACCCTGGTGGGAAGGTCTCTGCGGAGGTAACAGTATCCTGACAGTAATACAGACAGCAGTACCGATGTGCACAGTTAAAGGGTTTTGTGTGCTCCCACGGGTGCCTTCACCGTGCTGTAGCTACAGGCCTCGCATTTGCAATTCTCCAGCCTGCCTTTTGCTCGTAGCTGTGTAACCTCTTGTGTAGCGGCTGTGGTTGTGTTTTCCAGGCCCCTGTGGCAGTGATGCTCTTTGCTGTTGTTATGCTGTGGGTTCGTGCTGGTGTCCCCATGGTTTTGCATGTGTGAATCTGGGGGGGAAATTTTTTTTCCATCTCATGGAAAGCAACTGCTGCTGGGGTGATTCCCCTCCTTTTGTAACTGTTTCCTACCCCTTATTTTCTGCTTTCTGAATTATAGAATGGTTAGAGCTGGAAGGGACCTTGAAGATCATCTAGTTCTGACACCCCTGCCATGGGCAGGGACACCTCCCACCGGACCAGGTTGCTCAAAGCCCCGTCCAACCTGGCCTTGAACACTTCCAGGGATGGGGCAGCCACAGCTTCTCTGGGCACCTGTTCCAGTGACTCTCTACCCTCAGAATAAAGAATTTCTTTCTAATATCTAATCTAAATCTACCCTCTTTCATTTTAAAACCGTTACCCCTTGTCCTATCACTACAATCCCTGATTAAGGGTCCCTCCCCATCTTTCCTGTAGTCCCCCTTTAGGTACTGGAAAGGGCCATAAGGTCTCCCCAGAGCGTTCTCTTCTCCAGGCTGAACAGCCCCAAGTCTCTCAGCCTGTCCTCCCAGCAGAGGTGCTCCAGCCCCCTGCAGTCATTTGTCTGACAAGTGTTACCCAGCAGTACACGTGCACAAAGGTGTAGTCACTAATCTCAGTACCACGGTTGCACCCGATCAAGTACTCTCCAGGCGGCAGTAACAGCATCAGAAGTGGTAACAACCCTTTAGGGAGTTTGAGCCAGGTCCAGTGAAAAGTGTATCAAACTGAGGAGAGCGTAGCAAAAAGTCCTTGCTGGCATCAGTACCTGCTGCATTTCAGAAGCCCATCTCAGCATCCTCTCTGCAACATCATAATCCTTAAACCAGCTCATCAGTAAATTACTACTTGAATTACAGAGCGTAAGTATTGTGATTGTAACTGTGCCTGGTTCACAAACAGGTGTTGCACTGTAAAGGGACAGGGTGGGAAGCGGGGATGGAGCAGAGCAGATTATGAGAAAGCATCTCTTCTCCTCTCCTGCCTGCCTGAGAAAGGTTCGTTGTCCGTTGCCTCTATTGTTTTCATTCTCCTTTTCTTTTTCATTTGATGATGGAGGAATAAGAAATAGCTTTGATCCTAGGAGGTCAGTCAGAACAATGATGGAGAAATAGATTGAGATTGTGTTTTGGAGGAAATTTTCTAAGGCATTTGAGTGTGGCTTTCCTTTTTCTTCCCCCTTCCCCCCGCCAGAAGCAACTGGCCAATGTAAATTATAGAGAGACTGCTGGGCTTCCACCAGGGACAAATTCATTTGTATTTTTATATTTACCCATTTTGTGTGTTTCCAGCTCCTGATGGAGATAGTAAAAGGCTGAGCACAGCATTACAGAAATCTGCCCTGAAAAAGAGTCGGGGTTGGGAGGGGTAAAATGTATGTATAAAATTAGAAAACAATAAAATGTCACATCAGTGAAGCTTCTCTAGTACCTGGCATGCTTTATTTTAGTAAGTGTTCTTCAGAATTTTATTTCCTACAAAAGATCTACGTATACGTATATTGCAACTATTGCAGTACTAAAAAGATCCTAAAAATTAACTTGAAAACGGCATAGTATGGAAGACTGCTGAGGGCTGGCTGTATCGTGAAGACAGTGTGGGGACAGCAAGGGCAGATTAGAAATGAAGAATCAGAAGTTCATCTGTCACCATTTTGCTATTTTACTATGATGTCGTAGTTATTTTATCTGTAAAATGAGGATAACAGGATGTCTGTTGGGTGGGCCGGTCAGAATGTGGTCTCGTAGACAAATTGCAATAGTTCAGGAAGTTCCTGCTTGTCAAATGAGCGGCGAAGAATGTATGAATATTCCATCTTGTTTCAAAGTAAAATGTGGTAGCTTAACCCATGGGCATGTGCATCTTACTTGGGAAATGGAGTCTATTGTACATACACATATTCACACACACACAGAGTTAATGACTGTGATTGACAGATAAACTATAATTTAACTGTCATCACATGAACGTGACCAACGATTCGTATGCAGAACTGTAACGCTTCTCGCAGGCTTTGTAATTCATGTTTTCTAAATAAATGGACATACACCATATGTGGATGTTCTTATGCCAGAGGAGAACGTTTCGGCTCGAGTACACTGACGCCGTTGCTAGTTAGTAGGTTTTATGCACGTGCTTTTTACGCTGTTGTTGGAATTGCAGCCACTTCTCTAAGTGACTAAAATGCTGTCGTTGTGGCTTGAGACGATTTGCTCCTTCGCTCTGCTTTTGTTAAGGGTGAACCTAAAGGAATCAAAATATTTTGCGAGTATTCTACCAATACTGCAAAAAAAAAATAATGTTTTGGTAAACTGGTGCAATGGACTTTTCCATACTTTTTGACAGTAACTTCCTATCACAGAATCACGGAATCACAGAATTTTCAGAGTTGGAAGGGACCTGTAGAGATCATCTAGTCCAACTCCCCTGCTAAAGCAGGATTGCCCAGAGCACATTACTCAGGACTGCATCCAGGCGGGTCTTGAAAATCTCCAGAGAAGGGGACTCCACAACCTCCCTGGGCAGCCTGTTCCAGTGCTCCGTCACCCTAACTGTAAAGAAGTTTTTCCGTGTGTTGGAACGGAACTTCCTATGTTCCAACTTATGCCCATTGCCCCTCGTCCTGTCATTGGGAACCACTGAAAAGAGTCTGGCTCCATCCTCCTTCAACCCACCCTTTAGATATTTATAAGCAGTAATAAGGTCTCCCCTCAGCCTTCTCTTCTCCAGGCTAAAGAGTCCCAGCTCTCTCAGCCTTTCCTCATAAGGGAGATGCTCCAATCCCTCAGTCATCTTGGTTGCCCTATCTGTGGGCCAGAAGTTTGGGTGGCATGTATTTGAAGCACTAGGAGAAAAGTTGCCTTTTTCGGAACTAAAGCAAAGTTCCTCATTCCATCAGTAGCGTACCTCTGTGCGTGAGCCTGTCTGCCCTCGGGCAGTGGCTAACTGAAGGCAAAGGCTCTTGAAACTTTGCGGGCAGTTTTTCATACGAAGGTGTATCAGGCTTCGCTTTTCTGTGCATCCAAACCCCATCTTAGCTAGAGAAATTAAGGACAAACTCTTATCTAAGCTCGGCAGACCTAGTCTGTAAATAAGACATGGTGATAATTAAAACTTTTATTAAATTGCATGTTTGAGGTACAAGAACTCATGGTGTTCCTGCCATCCCACTCAGCTATAATGGCTTAGCGGTCAGAGCGCTCTCTGTTCCCTTTTCTTTCTGAAGGATCCATATCCATGCCAACCACACAGGCTGTGGACTAGGGCATTCAGTTCTGTTTCAGTCTTCATTTCCAATTAAAATACGTCTAATATGCAGCCAGTGTTTCCCTGTGTCTCTTTGCTCCACGTACATGCGTTCAGAAGATCCTTTGGGAGTGTCACGTTTTGTACCACGGAGAGACCGAAGGGCTTAATTCTTGGTTGTGGATTCTACACTGCTGTTAGGTCTAAGATTTATGAGAAGGAAAAGGAAACTGAGGAAAAAAAACTGAAGCAGTGGTTAAGCACAAGAGCAAAGAGCTTTAATGAGAGAGTCACAGCCAGCGTGAGCCGACTCTCCAGGTGTTGCCTCCTCTTCATCTCACTATCAGCCGGGAGGAGGACAATGAAAATTTCTTCTCTAGTTTCTCGACATTTCATGTCCACAGTTGCAATGTTCGTCTTCAGGTCAGTTTTGGATTCTGAATTGTTTAGATTTGGACTTCTTAAACTCTGGATTAGATTTTCATTTCAGTGAACTGCATTGACATCAGTTTCCATTACTGTACAATTCTGCTATACACCTTGTCCCCATTTCTGTACAAACAATGTCTTCTTCAATTAGTTTCTGAAGAGATTATCAAAAGCATCCTTTTGGTGACTGAGAGACTTCTGTATTTTAGACCTATTTTTAGAAATTGATGAGATACAGCATGTGAAGTGCTGCACTATATAACACTCGTGGATCACTGGACACCATACAGACATTTGTAAAATACCATTATTTCAGTTAATTATAGTGTTGTGAGTCTATACGGTTATCGGAAAAAAAGAGATTTAAAACAATGAAAGGATTTTAGTTTAGCAAAGTATTTATTGCACTGTGATCAATAAGATGAAGAGAATTTTAACGCATGTTTAGATTTCCAGTGAATAACTGGTGCAGCTTTGAAATGCATGGACAACAGAAACTAGTAGGTCTTCATTCTTTTGCATGTATACACATTAAAAGCATATGTAGTTGTGAAAATCTATCAATTTTCACCACATATATCTTTATACTGCCATGCTTTGGTGGTTGCTGCATCATTTTTTCACTACGAAAAGTGGCATATGTAATTATAGGGGAAGGCACAATTACAAATTGCATGCAATTACATCCAAACAAGTAAACAAAATAAAACTACATTCAGCAAGCTAAGGAATAGCTGAAAGCCTTTTAATGGAGATGCCAAAGATGAGCTTTTGCAGCTCTACAATTTGCCAGTCAAATTGTTGTCATTTAGGAGAACTTCCCCACAGAAGCTCAGAGCAGAGCAAATGATTGGCAAATTGTCTTTCTAAATTATTATATACTGTTCTGATTGGTTTTCCCCTATTATTCTTTGACAAGATCTTAATATTTTCAAAGTTGAGAACTTGCGTGTTTTTCTTCAAAAAGTGAACTTTCCTGTTCTGCATGTCGCATGAAGTGAGACACATTCACTGCGTGGGGCACATCTCAGGAAATAGGTAATATTTTGAGGGTGTGATTGTAATAAAAAAGCTTTTTAAAAAGATCACACAAAAGAGGATAAATATTACGTCCATATTGCTCAGAAGTTTATCACTGAAATAAGTTCTATTTTCTGGATCTAAATCAATGGGAGAAGTAAACAGAGCTGCAGAGATAAGGTCATGTTCTCAGGTATAGACAGATCCTAGTCTTAAGAAATTAAATTTTGGTTGTAAACGACCGCTGAGAATGTCTTTGTTGTCGTGTATACAGTTACTAGAGCTACGCTCTAATTAACGCCGGTTAGCACTGCAGGACACACACATCAAACGGCTGTTTTCTCTTACCTCTTCTACTGTGCTACTGCCTTTCACACAGAGCTACAGCCTCCCTGATGGAATTTCTCATGCTTTCTGGTGAAAAGGGACAGATTCCCACGCAGGGCACTGTTTGGTTTATCATTTTTTTTTAAAGATTAAAAGTTATTGAGGGGTTTGGATAAAAGGGAGAGCTGTCAGAGGGATTCTTCCGTATTCCCTTAACAAAAACGAATAATAAAAAAAATATGTTCTTCAACCTATCCAGACACAGATTATTTTATGATATCATGGAATGCATTCGCCAGCTGCATCCTCTTGACAAATAATCCTCCCTCTCCGCCAACAGCATACTTCAAGATAATTGGCTGAAATTTTCTTAGCAAATAATTATTTGACCAATTAAAGCTGTTAGTCTGCATAGTAATGAACTGTGAATAGATTTTTAATTCCTGTGAAATCCTGCATTTTTACAAATGGAGGGAAGATAAAGAACATCTTAAAGTTGTTGAACAAATAATTTCTTTTGAAAACACTGAGAAGATGCAAAAGTTTTTCTTTCTGCAAATGTCTCTGGAAACCAAACGCTATTCACATTGATGCTTAAGGGAAAGAAACAGTAAAATGAGATGTGAATATAAAATTTAGAGAATATCTTTTAGACAAGGTTTTTGAATCCTTTTTTAGTTTATTCACCCAGAATCATACAGGAAAACATTATCTGTAGAAGATTATCTGTAGAAGTCAAGACCTACATATAAGGGCCCACCATGTTCTGTGAAGAATTTTCCGTTTAACTCTTAACTGTGTTCAAACTACTTTAAAATGTTATTCAATTAAATTATACATCCCGTAGAAACTACATATGGCATATTTCTTCTGCACCTGTGTCACAACTAATCAAGCGATTTATGTCAATATTAGATTAAATGTCTGTATTGAAGCTACGGAGCATGTCACCAACTCACTGCTTTGTCAACTCAGAGGAAACCAGCAACAGAGGTTCTTTGGGATGGAACATCTTTGAAATGACCTTGTAATTGGGCAGTAATAGTCTCATACCTGAAATATTTTCCTTGATGTCATTTAAACTGAGTGGGCGAGCTAGTGCAATGACTTGGATTACAAATGCTATTGGAAGCTAAGAAAAAAAATAAGAAGCAACCAGGAACCCTGGGGAGAAAACCTGCTTGCTTATATATTAGAGAAGAAAGCAGATAACTAATAAATGTAGGTGGAAAAAACCATCAAATCTAAGAGTAGATGACCAAACCAGGAAAATCCAAAAAATAAATAAGATAGTGGGCAAATGAGTATTAGCAAAAGCAACAGGAGCTGAAGACTAAAGCCAAAGTATTTTAAGTGCAAGAGTGGAAATGTAGCTGAAAGCACAGCATTTCTCAGACTGAAACAATGGCACATTTGCACCATCGTGTTCTGAAGTAATTTGCCTGTAGGACAGAAAAATATCTTGTTTTGAAATCAGATGCAAATTAAAATGCAGCACTGTCTCCCAGGTTCTTGTTTTAGGTAAGATTTTGACAGCTACCAATGTCAGAAAAAGCTTCCTCTCTCAGTGTCTGTAATTTGGGTTAAGAAAAATAAGCGAGAAGTAAGACTTCGATGAATCTCGTGTCAGTGTGTACATGGATATAAATTTGACTTATCTATTACTTTCTAGATAGTCTGCAGAGAAGTTTCTTAGATTTCAGTAGTATGAACTTAATTAAAACTAAAGGTGGTTAAAATTTAAATCCAGGAGAGAGTACAGATTTACAATCAACAAGCACTTTAAAATACCATCAAAAAATCTCACCTTCCTACTTTTACTCAGTGTCCCATTAAACAATTGAACTTAAAATTTTAAGAAAGAAATAATGAAAAAAATGTTTTATATTTGGTTTCTACATATCTCGCTGATGCCTCAGATTGGAAGTGTTCACCAAATTGTCCCCAAAGACCATCCAGCTGAATCCCAGCATTGGTTCTCCCCGGCTTCAAATTTGCACATTTCTAAAATATTCTGTAGCATTTGCTCTGACTGCAGACTGCCACTGAAATCATTAGGAACAGTGTCACGTGTCACGTGTGCAAGTTCAGTTAGGATTTTAGCTTATCCCTGGTGGTACTGATGTGATTCCTCCCTACGTGCCCCACACCTCCATCCTTCGCTCTCACTTGCCCTCTCTGGGAGCTGACATGTCTTGCTGTCGTTAAGGAAGGAATTCATCTTTACAAATTTTGTTTTCCCTGTATTAGTTTTCTGCCCGCTTTGCTCCACGGAGACAGCAACAATGCCACCTCACTACCAGGCTGTCTCTACATTCCTGTTTCAGTTCATCTCGGGGATGCACACTTATTCAGTGAATAAAAGAGATCTTCCAGTCTTCTGAACAAACTTCATTGATTAAATATTAGCAATTTCTCAAGACTAGTTCTTTCTATTGTGGCAAATTTGTATCCTTCTCATGTGCATTTGTTTAAATAGAGACACACCATATTGAAATGGTGCAAATTTTCTTAGTTCCTTAAGTTAATGGTATTTTGTGATTATCATATATAATAGGTTTTACAAAATTTGGGAGGAAGGAATGGAAGCGAGGGTGCAAGGAGGATACATTTATTTTTTTTCCTTTCGTCTCCTCTTCTTAATCTGGATAATAGCCTACAGAATCTTTCTTCAATGTCAATCCCAAGGTTAATGTCAGACTGTTTACCCCTGTTGTGGAGCTACAGCATGAACAGCAACCAACGCAGGGAAGTCTGAAAGCCAATTCATCCAGCAGCACGGTCTTTATTTCACCCGGTCGGTACTTGGAGACTGCAGCTTTTACTAGAACTGCAAGTAACCTTGATTTGATCTTTAGTTTAAGTGAAAATGTCATTATGTATCAGCAATTAGACCAAACAAATATTGCAAAATGTATTTGCCAGTCCAAGTTGCAGGAAAATCCATGATTTGTATTTTATTCATGGGGCCTTTTATTTTCTCCTTGCAAACATTCATAGAAACGTACTTTTATTCACAAAATTGTGCAAAGGAAATTATACATATAGATCTGTGAACTGCTGTTCATCGCTAGTGCAGTTGAAGAGAGATCAAAGCAGGGAAGGAATGTCACTGGAATTCAGAAACCAGTTGCATAGCACCACCATAAATAGTCAAAGGGTTAGTAAGAAACTTATACCGGCCAATGTATTGCATAAATGATTAATCTGATTTTGAATAATGACTAAATATGATTCCCATCAGGTAAAGCGTTCTATATGTCTTGGATTTTTGTTCATGGGAAATAGTCACCCCGTCGTCAATTAATTCTTCCTGCCAGAAAAGCAGCCATCACGAACCATTATTGTGATGGGTTAGGTCATCTTTACCTACATCTATTGTATAGCCCTGTAATTGCTTTGGTTTCTGTGAACTTACTCTTGATTTGTATTGCTATAAATGAATAAATAAATAAAAATATTAACCAATATAGCCACACAATCTCCATGTAATTATATAGATGTTAGCTATCTGTTAGCCTCTTAGCATCATACTTTGAAGTCTGGAATAAAGAACATCAGCTGCCCCACAGAAAGGTTAGAGAATATTGACAACTCCAAATAGAAGAAAAATTTCAATTATGGGTCTAATAAACAAATTGCTCAAAAATATATTGTGCATGCATTTAGTAAGTAGTCAATTATGCATGATCTTTTGTGCATTTTTTGCTTTTCCTGTATATTTGATTACTTCAATTTAATAATTTACACACTGTCTCTCCATCAACATACCCTTGGGACCCTGGTCTGATGTTTTTCAGATTAAAGCCTCATTGGTTATGTTAAATGGAGCTAAATATGTATTTCAGAAAAATGAGGAGGACATATCAATATTGACATCTCTTTCTGGAATTCAGGGACTGGAATGAAAATCATCTTGAAATCTTGATCTGAACCTTGTTTGAAGATTTTATTTAAATCAAACTTTCACATTTTTCCATTAATATTTCTTGGGGGTTTGTATAAATACATGCATTTCTGGGGAGATTACAGTGTCCCATAGTACAGTAAACTTCTTTTATTGGAAGCAAAGGGTGACTGTGAAGCTTGTGATTGTGTTAAACCACATGAAGAGTTTTTATTTCGTGTGTGAAGTTAGTATAGGGTTTTGCTACATAAAGATTATGAAAGAGTACCCTTTAGTTGCACTTACGTACTATATATAGTATATATCCATATATAGTTAGTAGTAACATTCAATTTAAAGGCAGGTGAGCTGTGGTTCTGCTACTGTTCAGTTCTTTTCTGTGTTCCACGTGTGTGTGTGAATGATTTGTCCGATAATTGTGTATGTTGTTTCAAACTGCCAATTTGTCATTTGAAACTTCTTTGAAATAGTTCTGAATCAACTGAATAATCAGCCAGCCCGTGGCGCAGGTGGCGCGTGCAGGATTCCCAGCCTGGGCTTCGCTCTCTGCCGGCCGTCCAGCCTCTCTCCCCGCGGTACGCCTGAGCTCCTGTGCAAAAGTGTTTATTTGGCGTGAATAATCAGAGTCGTACCGAATACACGTTGTGTGCTCTTAATGTAGTGGCATTACTGAGAACTGCATGTGAGGCTTCGTGCTTTTGCGTTTTAGGGAAGTAATTACCTGTCTCGGAACTAGTAGTATTGACAAGTACATCATCATGTAGTTTGTGAAACCCTAGATACTTGGTGTATCGGGTTTTTTCTGTATTTTGTTGCGATGTCTTCTACTTGCTACCAGTATGGCTCTTTTGGATGTTTCATCTGATTTTTATTTTTATCATTGTTTTTCCCAGGTGGTGACTTTTCTCATTTGATTACGTGATCTGCTTGCTCAGATTAAAGATTTTGCTTACTACCAAATACTCAGATCAGGTGTGGCTATACAAAAGGAAGAAAAAAAATCAGTTACGAATATGTGAAGAGTGGCTTCTGCTGAGTGACTTAGTAACAGTTTTCAGAAAAGGCTTCTCTGACTAAAAGTTGGTAACACTTCATTAAAGGGTCAGCAACATAAAAGCAGCTGTTGCTCTTGAAGAGGTATCCACTGAAAGACCTATCAAACCCACTGCTCTCAAAGCTTTTTTCTGTTATAAATGTAATTACTGATCTTCATCCTTCCTGTTCTTGCTGTTCGTTATCTTCTTAGAATGACTTCACATTTATTATTTTGTATCTTTTTACTGACATTTGCCTTTTTCTTTTTGAAGTCTCTCTATGTCACTGTAAAGTGGTGTTTTCACATGCTTTCTCTATGCCTCATCTAATGCAGAAAGAGAAAAATCAATGATGGGTATACTTTTCTATTCACTCTGTGCTCTCCCTTCCTTTCATAATGTCGGTTCTTCTGATATGAATTCAGATAATGTAAGAAATAAGCAAAATATCCCGCCTGTCTGGCTACTCGCCTACCAATCTGCCCACCTACTTATCTGCCTACATAGCAGAATGGACAAGGTTCATGCCATGGCCTGAAGACCAGTGCGACATCCTGGCTTTCACTTGCACCGTGTAGTTTGCAGGGATTAACATTTGGTTTACGCGTTTCCTAGGGGATGGAGGATAATGAACTCAGTCAGAATCAAATCTTGTCGTTCTGGGAGAATTTGGGAAAATTTTGACTTAGCAAAAAGTTTGATAAAATGCAGCTTATCTATGGAGTTCATTGGTGTTTTTTTAATTTACTGTTATGTATTGTTGTTTGTTTGTTTGTTGGTGAGGGTGTAGGTTTTAGATGAAAGAGGGGTGAGTATTTTATACCCTTCAGCTTTTCTTTTAAGGTTGTTTTTGTGTTAAGCACCAAAAGCGAGTCAAAGCCTGATTGTTATGCTGGCCTAAAGAATAAATGTCAGTGAGCTCATGTGCACTGAGGGACTTGTTCTCCTGAGATTTTATCTGTTCAGCAGCTCGCTGAAGCTCTACAGAAGACCGATTACAGTCAGATCTGACAATCATTTGAATCTCTCTGCATGTCAACAACTGTCCTCAGATCAAGGGTGACGGAGAGATCTCTAGCTGTATGGAAACAGATGTCAAGTCACTCAAGCAGTCTTCCCAGTTGTTGAACATAGATAAGTTGTAAATCACTTTAGGTCAAGGGAAAAAAACACTTGCGAGAAGGCACAGGGAGAGCTAGGTGAAAAAGTGAGATAACAGCTGGAAAAGCAGCTTGTAAAAGCATCAATTCCTTCAAAGCGTCAATAACTATAAAAGCATTTGGATTTTCTGCTTTAATTAATGCAGCTGCTTGTGACAATGCACTCTTCAAACAAGCAGTCGGGCTTTAGAAATTTCATCTAAGGCATTGAACTACTGGTTACAGCATTACCACCAGAAAAAAAGATATGGATTTGAAGGATGGCATGCTTGGCTGAACAGGAGACACTTACCAGAATCAAAAGTGATAATCCATTTCTAGAACATGCAGTGCACTGTTGCGTTCCAGGATGAACGTGATCAAACTTTGCCATGCTCAAGGGTTGTCTGAGGTTGCGCTGACTTCTCAGCATCGCCACACTGCTGGATTTTGGCCCTATCAAGTTCCTGTAAAATGAAACAGAGCAGTAGTCCCGGTGCCTGCAAAACTGCGTACAGGAGGGAGGAGGGGTTTAACTACCTACAGCTTTCGACTGGGAAGCTCTCAGAAGACGTGACGAGCGTTAAGGTATTTGGTTGCCAGCTCTGTGAGTGCACACATGTGGCTGTGCCTCTAACTTTCAAACGGTCTTTGATAGGGGGAACTGTCCTTCCATAAAACCCGGAGGGAGATAGCAGAAAAAAATATATTTTTTTTAAGTCATTTTCAAAACTTGGAAGAAAAAAAAATAAAATACCCCTTTCTTTATGAGGTATTTTTGCCAAGTTCAGTGCAGGCATAAAATCAATTTCTCCCCATTGAAAACTGCTTTTCATTTCAGTGAATTGTAACGTGTGTGTGACGGGCCGGGGGGTGGAGTTGTCAGTCGAGGCTGAAGTAACTCTTGCTGCATCACTTGTTCTTGGTCTAAAAGTTGCCTACCTGATGGCACTACCCGCGGTTCAGATGAGAAGCGATGGGAGGTAGCAGAAGGTTCCGAGCCCTTATGAAAATTGATTATTTGTTTTCCTCAGTTCACATGCATGCTGTATTTAAAATAAATCGTAAAGTAGTCTGTTAAAAGAGGATTATTTCCTGCAAATGAAGGTAAATATGGTTACAAACCAGGAAAGACTTGCAGCGTAAAAAAACAGTGCCAAAGGATGAATGTGAATAAAGAACCAAGTCCCTTTCTGTAAGTGTTTGTCTGGCTGTGGCATGTGTCCAGCACAAACCAGATGGTATCTGAAATCATAGAATCATAGAATGGTTTAGGTTGGAAAGGACCTTGAAGATCATCCAGTTCCAACCCCCCTGCCATAGGCAGGGACACCTCCCACTAGACCAGGTTGCCCAAGGCCACGTNCAAAACCAGTTTTCTTCTTCCTATTCCATTTCTATTTGGAAAGGAAAAAATAAGCTGTAGCAAAACAGCTATTTAAGATTCACAATAGAAAACCTAGGAAAATTCTCAATAAAAAAAATGCAAATTAAAAAAAGGCATAAACCTCTGTAAATGACAAAAAGGGTCATTCAAAAATCTGCCTGCATTTGTTGCAGAAGTCTTTGCTTTTTCTGAGATCTGTTGGGAAATCTACTTCTGTAGAAGATGAAAGATGGTAAAATGTACAATCTCCCTGGAAGTACTGTGGCGCAGGGACTAACTGAAGCTGATGAACACGAAGATGCAAAAGCGTTCAGAAAAATGAAATCTGGGTGGTAAACAGAGTTTTAGAAGTGAGATGAAATGGGAAGTCTGAAGGAAAAAAAAAGACTTAATAGCATGTGGTTGGTGGACTAAGAAGACTGAGGCGCCATTGTGAATACGCATCAAGAGGAAAAAAGTGTATTTAGTTAACATTTAGATTTCTTTCTTCAGATATAAAAGGCCACTAATTGTATAATTTGCAGTTCGTGTTCAGAAAGGGAAGAGATTTGCTGTGAACTAAAAGTCACGCTATGAAATAGCCGTGCAGTAGCGAAATTGGCAGTTCTGCACAATAGGCCAAGCGTGAATCCCATTACCCCGATGGCACGGGCGCTCTGAAAGCGAAGCTCGCTGTGCACTACCCAAAACCTGTGTAAAAGTCAAACTGTGTAACAGGGACCGGGATGTTCAGTACAGCAATTAGTCATCAAATAATGTAACGCCTCTGAGAAAGAAGCTGACTGACGAACAAAATGCTGCGCCTGTCTCGAAATCCACTTGTTAAACCAGTTAAAATCCTGGCAGGGGCAGTACAGAATTTCAGTAGTCTGATAAGCTGATTTTGCGGATGTAAAATTTAAACTTTGAATAATTCATTGGGAACAAAGGATTTTTTGGAAACTCAGAATGTCTCAGACTTTAAGTATCTAAAAAATAGGTTTCTGCTTTTAGGCACTTAAATCTATGGACTTCTTTGCTCAGAAACCATGGCAGTTCCTCTGAGAGCTTAACTGGGGACTAAGGCAGTTAACTTAGACCCCTGATTGCAAATCTTTTGGGTAATAGTTGTTTGTGTCTGCACACCTGTAAATATACCAGGGAAACAACGCGAGTACTGGTGAGGTTTTGGAACTTTGATGGAGCTTCCCCTTGTTTCTCTTTCTGCATGAAAAGGCGCCTCCATGGCAGTGAATAAAGTATCTGACTATTTATTTGTTAGATATACAAATGTGTTTATTGAATATATAGAGAGATATGTAAGACTTTTTTCAACTAAAATTAAGGAAGAAGCCATTTTTTTTTAATCATCAAAGTCTTTCAGCAAACATTGTAGGTCTTTCAGAAAAGGAGTGCACAAAAGTATTACAGCAAATGTAGGTCTTGATTTTTTTTTTTAATTTTTATTTTTTCTTCCCCCATTTGCTGCATGCATCTGTCACCTAATATATTGTCTCTGACCCTGGGTTATACTTCCAATGTTACTTTGACTATGCAGATATGTTTGTACTAATACCATTTCTTTTAAAAAAACAATATCTTTACTATCTATACTTACTGATGGATTCTGTAGCTACTTTGTAGGCAGTGTGAGGGGGAGAAACTTTTTAAACTAATAGTCACGTTCCAAGGCACACATGAGCCACTGCCTGGAGCAAGGAGCCTCACAACTGTTGTTTTATGAAAGTAAATGGGAAAAACACTTCTGTTTAACTGTAAAATAAAGTAAAATAAAGTCCTTGAAATTTATTTGGATACTGGTTCATAGGCCATGAGGTTTACTTATTTACTGTTCTTCTGATAAAAGAGAGTTACCTTGAAGCAAATGTGAAACGAGCGAAGTTGAGGAATAAGATTCCAAAGAACAGATCTGAAAATTAGGCGATATATTTGCAAGGAAAAATGGGACTGATATTTTTTACATTGTGATCTCAGCTTCACTATCTTTCTTTTAATGTGTGAAGTCAATGCACCAGAGTAAAACCAGTGATGGGCAGAGAAAGGAATGTGAACAGCAGAAAATGAGTCAGGACAAAAGAAACACTTAAAAGTGGTATTTTTTTTTTTTAAATAAAAACTCAAAAAACAAAGACCACCAGGAGGCAGAGATAACAAAAGATGGGAGAAAGGTCCCCCAAACAGCAAATTGAATTTTTTTTCACCATAAAAGCATCCACAGGACAAAAGCAGAGAGAAAGGGAAACATCACTCTTCAAGTATTTGTTGTAGTTAAGAGTTCCAGAGGCTGAGACCGGTCTTCATGGTGTGGGCTTCTCTTTTTTAATCATCTCTAGCATGGGAAAAAGCAAAAAGCTTCTGTGAGAAAGAGCAAGAATAAAAGTTACATTTAAAATACTTCCCTCCAACTCCATTGTTTACTTATACTCTTTATAATTGAGACGTGTGGGTCAAAGATCAGGAAAAAAAGAAATTTCCTACATTCTTTGAAACAAATTTCAATAGCACAAGAATGAAACATCATTTTTGAAACAGCAAAATGGGGATTAAAAAGTCATCTCAGCAACTGATCTTCTTAACTGATCCTCTTGGATTTAGAAGGTCATCAAAGACTTCTCACACAAAGCAGGCAAATTGTCTGCCACAAACTGACGGTGAAACAAACACTGTTGGTTTTGGCTCTGTTTTTAGTCAGAGAACAAACACAAGTTTCACCAGGGAGAGGTTCCGACATTTTTTCTTTCTTACACAAGAACAGAAGGCAAAAATGAGTGGTTTGGCGCAACGTTGGATCCCTACAGGCTTTGTACTGAAATATTATGCACGATCAGACAGCGTACCACTGCGGAGTGTTTGTGCGGCAAATGGACGGCTCTCAAAAAGACAACTGGGGTAGTGTACCTACCTCCATCTTTTTCCAGTAACACACAAAAAAGACAATACAAATTTTTCAGTCTATTAGCAACTCCCATCCTTCTTAACCTGTCATTCCCTTCTTTGGCTAGGAAATAAGAAACGGTATTCAGTTTCCTCTTTGCTTTAGGGCCGTAAGAACCGGCATTCATATAGTTGCAACGCTGAAAGCCCAGGTTGATCCCAGCCGGAATTAATGATCAAAGTAAATTAATTTAAATCAATTTGAAGTTGCTTTGTGGCAGCTGAGCTAGCATCTCCACCGCGACGCTTCAGTGTGCTACGCAAACACCTCTGTTTCAAGCTATCTCAGATGTTTCTACATAGTGTCGCTTGGAAGTGAAAACAGATGGCACTCACCCAGCTTAACGGATTTCTCCAGTCTCAATATTGAGCTTAGTTGTTCAAATTTCACCTAATTTCACTCCGCATGCCTTACATGCTCTGGATCTACACCCAGAACTTTTGAAGGTGTGGGAGGTAGTGAACAGGCACAAAATTACATGTTTGCAAAATGTTTTTAAAGCAAAACACTTGTGGACACCATTGATGGCTTTACTTTGGAAGGAAATAAAGAGACATTGAGGTGTAAGAAACTGAACCTTAAAATAATATGAATGCACAGTAACCAAAATCACATCCTGCCCTTGTGGAAGTTGCTTAAGGTTAGTAGGGGTTGAGCCTGGATGAAAGCTAAGAAATGCTAAGAAAAGGAACACAATTGTGTTACTTTTTAGGTCCTAACCCAGAAATACACAGCTCAAAAGCAAACTATGGAGATTAATAGGATACTGTTGTCAATGCAGCAGTCTTTAAATGGACTGCTTTAAATAGATATGTCCTATCAGTCCTTAGGAATGTATTCAGGTAAAATGTCAATATTACAATCTTTTCTTTCTGAGCTGCTTTCATCAGAATAAAGTGACTTTTGTGCTTCACCAAATGCCAGAGCAAAGCAGATAGGTACAGTAACCACAAAAGGAATTTCATGAAATTGTATTCAAGTAAATGAACTACTTCTTCCATAATCTGACTGCAAAGACTGTAAATAATTCTGACAGTAGTCAAGCTCACCCATGCATCTTCTTTAGTTGTCAGGTATATGCTTTCTGTCATTATTTAGTCAACCATTGTAGACTTTATTTTAAAAAAAACCACCAGTACCCCAACAGTATCTGTATGTACTGTCACTTTCCTGAAAAATTTCCACTTTCTATTTAAAATAAACAATAAATGTCCCTACTCAAAAGATGCTGAAATTGCAGCACTTACTCAGAGCTGCAGTAAGCCTATCCATTTTACAGGTACTGCTCATTCTCAGCACGAATTACTGAACACTGATTCACTGGTAGTATTTAGGACCCACCTCTTCAAGTTTGTTGTTGTTGTTGTTTTTTAATATAACAGAAAAATAATCAGTTTGATGTCATTAGTGTCACCACTGTTCTTGAAGGGCAGGATTCTGAGTCTATGGAGTTGAAAATACCAAGCTCATACCAGAAAATTCATGCATACCAGAATGGCCAAGCTCTATATAGCTACAGGTCAATCAACGGGAAGGATAATATTTCTGTACTCAACACTTGGTAAAGGATTGTCTTTCTTTTTTTTTTTTTAATCATCATGAAATTACAGGGACAATCATGTTTTTCCTGTCTAAATCTGAAAAGATTTGTTTTTAGGTCTGTACAAGAACTTTGGATTGTTTGCTAAATATAGATCCAGTGTTAAATAATGTTTTTTTCTATATTGAGTTTTCATGTAACTGTTGAGCGACAATGTATTAGAACAAGACAGTAAAAAATTTCTAGACAGAAACTCCACCTTTGTTTTGACAGAGTAGTGTGTTCTAAAGTTTAGAATATTATATATACGAACCCAGCACAATATACATCTTGTTTATAAACCATTTTGACACCTTCTTGGGTTTGATGTTTGAAAACAGTACAACTGTTCACCTGAACACATTTTTAAATCTTGATTCTTGACAGTTAAAGGCCGATATTGGGGCAAATGGTCTTAACAGCTATCGCAAGTCCGGCTCAGCACACTCTGTTGTGATTAACTGGAAATCTCTTCACTCCTAGTCCTATTGTGAAAGAGATTAAATACTTCCAATAAACTGATTTTATGACTGTTAAAAATAGAAACATATCTTCACTTCTCTCTTCAACACACTTATTTTACCTAATTACTTTATCACTGTATACTTCTAGTACGGTTACATAGAACCTTTCTAAAAATAGTATGCACAGATGTTAAGACAAATTGTGTTCTGTGTCCATTTTACCATTTCATATAGATTTACATGGAACAGGTTTGATTGTATTTCATGATTTGATAACAAGAAGTTAGTTTGAGGGTGGTTTTTTTTTTTTCTTCATTCTGAATAGATTGTAAAGCTGGGATTTTAATAATGCTTGGATCCATTAAACTATATTGTTATATAAAATACAAATATTTCTTCTCATTTTGGAGTATAATTTTTAAGGACTTTTCTATGACACAACTCTCTACTAGACCTTGATGAGTACCAGTAAAGACTGGATTATTTAGTAAGCGCTGTCTTGAGCTGCCCTTGATGGAAGTGATTTCCCCAGTCACAAATGATGAATCTTGTGGCTTAACAACACTGGAGAAGAGAAGAGAAGAGAAGAGAAGAGAAGAGAAGAGAAGAGAAGAGAAGAGAAGAGAAGAGAAGAGAAGAGAAGAGAAGAGAAGAGAAGAGAAGAGAAGAGAAGAGAAGAGAAGAGAAGAGAAGAGAAGAGAAGAGAAGAGAAGAGAAGAGAAGAGAAGAGAAGAGAAGAGAAGAGAAGAGAAGAGATCATAGGATAGTTTGGGTTGGAAAGGCCATCTAGTCCAACTCCCCTGCCATGAGCAGGGACATCTTCAACTAGATCAAGTTGCTCAGAGCCCCATCCAACCTGACCTTGAATGTTTCCAAGGATGGGGCATCTACCTTTATGAAGTACAAGATGAAGTACAAAACCCAACCACTTCTCTTTCCTCATTTAAGCTCCTTCGTTGGAGCAGGTGGCTTGCTTCTCTCTCCTCACAGCTTGCCTTGCCGTAGTAGAAAAGCCTCAAATAAGTCGTACCTGAGACTCGCACGAGTTGCTCTTACTCACATTATAGTGATCATTCACATTTAGGAATAGCAGATTTTGGTCAGACTTTTCATGGTGTAACTGCATCATTTCCTCAGTTTTATGGCATTCTTGCTTTTAGAAGTAATGCTGCTAGCTATGGGAAAAGATGAAAAGCTAAACATATTTTGGGTTACTGTCTTCCAGCGTTGGGTAGGTGTTAGCATTCAGGTATTACCATTCACTTCCCTTTGCCTCTACCAAAGTCCCTATGCTTCTGGACTCCCTTTCCTCTTGAGTCCTCTGAAGCGTTCAGCTTTTCTAGGACATGGTGGAAAGCTTAAAATACATTATAAGCAATGAAAAGTCTAAATGTTCCGCTCTGAAAAACTGTGTCATTGGCTGATGACAGATAAAAAAAAGTCTCTGCAGCTCTCCTCGGGGACCAGAATTCAGCAGACAAATAATATTTTTGTCCACTGTTTCTCCTCTATATTTGGTATGAATTCGTTCTTCTCACCGACCAACCTTTAGTGCCCCCGGCCCCTTCTCTCAGTGAGGAATCTGTTACCAGCCAGGCACGGCCTCCTGGAAATTCCAGTGTGCTGGACTATTACTTTAACGGTGAACTACCAGTTTTTGTTTCAAATAACATTTTAATACAGAGTTACACTGAAACTGACATTTTAAAGCATCACTTTGGATGAGCACTGCAGCTCTTTGCAACCTTGCCTGTGCACCAGCAGAAGCCTCCAGGAGGTGCTGAGCAGGTGGATAAGGATCACGTCTCTGGGTGTTCCTATTCGATCAGCTGAGGTGGCCTGGCCTTGAGTTCAGCAAAATCCTCTTTCAAAGGGAATGGAAGTGAACGAGCTGGAATTTTCCCATGAATTTCATTAGTACTTGTCCAATAATGGGGGAAGATGTGGCTTGAAAGGGCTGGAGAGTGTTGGCTTCTTCACTAACGTGTACTGCGTTTGTGTCTAACATGGGCTCTTTGTCTGCTCCCACCCTGCTCTTATATGAAGACGCTTTGGGTTTTGTACTGTGAAAAAAGATAACAATCAAGGCTGAATCATCTTAAATAATGCCTCTTTAGAATTATTCGAGGAGGACAAAAATGGGGAGGGAAGGTTATTTTAATTTGTAGCTGGTAAACATATGAAACTAATTTTCTCTCTGAATTGTAGTACCTATCACCCTGCAAAGCCTTTTAAAAGTCTCTGAGAACTACTGATTTAACATTTCCTACAAGTAATACAGGATTATTTTTTTTTTTACCAGTTGTTCTAATTTTTTGTCCATATGAGTTTTGGTTCACCTGTATTTGTTTCTAAGGAAGTAAGGACTCGGATATGTTGTGAGAGATGGAAACTTTACTTTGATATATACTACAGCATATGTTACTTTTTATTTGAAATTAAAGGCATTTTAGAGCAGTTTATAGTTATAGGCTAATACTGATTCAAATAGGACCCTCAGTGTCTATACGATATGAAGCCCTGTAATTTTTACCTTTTGGCACCGTGTATACTCCAACAAACCTGATTAGATCTTTTATAGTGTTAAATTTTGTACTTAGAACAATTGAAATCGATTCTCATCATTTCAGTGTGTGACTGCGTAAGAAGAAACAAGTCACACAATGTATTTTAATTAGATGTAATTTACATTTATGTGTCTGTGTACAAAATAAAAATGAATAACTTTATGATTGCAAACTACGTAGCTCACTTTAAAAATGCATGAGATGTATTTCTAACTTACTGCAGTAAAGCTGAATTAAACATATAAGATAATCTTTAAAATGAATAAGTAATGCAGATTTAATAACATTTTTTTTTTAAAAAAAGGCTCAAAAACTTAGAAAAGGCTGGCCCTCTAAGCTAAATTTTCATATGGTTATAGAACACAGTTATGCATTTTAATGGTAAATTTCTACCCCAAAATCATAAATAAAACATGCATGTTGATACTAATGACATCTACTAAAAAGCCTTAATGGATTGCAAATGAGAAGGAAACTTCATTTTTTGCTGTTTAAAATAAAAAGTTAGGGTGTCAGTGTATGTTCTCGTCCTTTCTTGTTTTTACAAGATTTGTGTCATGTTATAAATCTCATCAAACCCTGTGAAATGTCATGTTATTTGTGACTTGAGAACTATTTCTGGGTTTGGATTCCAGTTCTACTGCTGCAAACATGAACTTAGTAAATTCTGTCTCAATCCGTAGATATTTCTGAGGTTGTGTGGGGATGCATAAATGTTCATAAGATGAGGGCCATAGAAGGATTTCCATCAACATTTCCAGAGCTTGTTGCAGATATAATAACTCCTACCATTCCCTTATTTTAATAGAATTTCTGCAGTCTAATGAAGAGCTGAGCTGCGATATGATAAAATGGAATATATATCAACGGATGATGTGTGTAAATATAATCAAACACATTTTTATAATGTCTAATAGAGCTGGTATGCAGCAGATTCAGATATCGTAGTCTGTGTTGTCTCCAGCTGTTGTGTTACTCCACTATATTGTTTTATGAAGAACATCTACATGCGTTTTTCCATTGACATTTATACGCTTTGGATCTGTAAATATCCGTAAGTGTTGCGGTGTTACAATATTGCTGGTATTAGGTACTTTAATTGTGAAAGTAATTAACACTTCTTTTGTTCACCTGGTGATTATTTTTCTCAAGCTGAGGCTCTGTTAGCAGCCTGTTCTGTATTGCACATAGATAGACAGCAAGTCATTGCAACAGTTGACACAAGACAGCCTTGAGATGTGTGACACTAATTAAGTAAAAATCTCCAAATTAAAAGTAGGTTCCTTATAACTAATGAGGAATGACCATCAACATGAGACGATACTCATTTTTTACTTCATTGATCATAAAGTATTGCTTTAGTGTGTTATAGTAAATCACCAAAAATATTCATTAGCAAAGCTTTTCTGTCTTGGCGAATACAAAGAATATTAATTATTATTGCTTCCTGAAAACAGAGCATTCTTTTTTCTCCTCTTCCTATGGTCTTCATTGACAAATGTTTGCAAATCCATTCTCCAAAAATAACCAGGGAATATAAATTCGCAATGGTTTTGCTTATGTATAGATCTGTACAAAGACCTTCCTTTATATTCTGATGCATCCTACATGCAAGAGCTTAGTTAAACTGTGTTTTGGCTTTTTAATTTTTAGGGACTGTAGCAAAGAACATAAATTTTCTCTCTCTTGTTGTCTATATGGTAAGTTTTTACTGCACAAGTTGAAACTGCGGTCATTGAGCAAGTATATAAAAATACTAAAACGCGTTGATGTGTAACTATATTGTGCCGGGCAGTTGTGATGGAAGATTATATTGGTAAGAATTACATTATTGTGGTTTTTAATCAAACACCACTGGCACACTGAGTTTTGGAAGGAAAGATAGAGACTTGATTTGTAGGAAAAGTTTGTGCTACGTGTGTCCTCTTGTGGGTTCTTCGTTCTTCTTGCTTCCAAACACCAACCTGTGTTCTCTACAGCTAGAGATTTTTATTAGTATTTTCTGACTGCAAAGAGGGCTTTTTTGATAGTTTGTGTGAGATAAATGCATTTTCTTCCGTACTATGTAATTTTACAAGGTCACATTTTTCCATTTATGACAAATTCAAACGAAAATTTTAAGGGTGAAATTTAGGAATATGTAAGAAGAATCAGAGGTTTAACAACTGTGCAAAATCCATTTCTAATATTTATATTCACAAATTCAGGGTATTGTAGAATGGGGAATGGGAAAGTGTGGTTTACCGTAGTAACACTCTAGTAGGTCATACATGCTTTTTTAAAGGCACTATATATATGTACATATACGTGTATTTATAACATAAAACATAGATCCATAAAACAAAGATAGTTGTTAAGTCTGGGACAATGAAAGTCAGATAATGTGCACAAACAAGATGAGTTTTCCAGCATCTAATGAAACAGTAGATAGAATAGAAGGTTTTGATTTAAGTGATAGGCAAAAATTAAGACATTTACCTTAACTTTAATAAAGGCCAGAGTTTTATAATCTGAAGTGTCTTAGAAATGTGTAATATGCAAAGTACACTCTGTTGCCTTATTGCATAAAGATGCAGTCCTGCTGGAGATAGCAATAGAGACATTTTCACTGACACCCGAAAAAATGCAAGCGCAAAGAAAAAAAAAATCCCATTAAAACTCATTTCTCTTTCGGACTGTAGGTCCTTGTCAGTTCCTCTATAAAGTACAGTTATGTACTGCATTACCCTCTCTTCTAAAGTAATTTTCATTCTGATAGAGTGTGGCAGTCTTTAAGCACTATATATTTATTAATTGATTTATTACATTAATCTTCTGACACAGTGTATGAACTCTTTGGAAGGAATATTGGAGCACTCCAGGCGACTCCAGTCTCGTTTCCTCTCTCCTTCTCTTTGCCTCTGCCATCGTTTGTTCTTTGCTTTTTTTTCTCTTAATTAGAGAGGCTGCAGAAAAGTTTGGTGGGCAGGGAAGGGTGGGTGGTGTTCCCTTCGTGGCCATTGATTTCTCTGACCACCCTGAACCTTGTTTTAAAACAATAACAATCATCATCATCATCATCACATTGTCATGCTATTCGATCCAGAAATGGTTAAATTTAGAGCTGTGCAGTGAAAAATTACTCCAGTCTTTTAGAACTGTTTATTAGATGGGTTTTGGCTGAGGAAGTGGTCTTTGCTCCCTGTGGCTGAGTGAATTTTCTATTTTCAGTAGTTTTTGGATGCAAAATGTCCAAGTGCATTTAGGAATGTAGGTGGATTTTGCTGTTATGACCTGATTTTACTATTATCAGTCTGATTACCTCCATGGCTTTTACAGCGTTAGTAGGTAGATTTATGTTACACAAACCCCACTTTTAGTTCGGGTCCCGATTCTGGCAGCTGCTCTCCCCCTGATCACCCGAAGAATCAGGTGGATTCTGGCTCCAGCCCTGTCCCAGCCTGTGTGTGCCCAGAGGAATTTTTGGATAAAGATCCAAAGCTGAGCAGTTTTAGAAACATTTCCTCTATCTCTTTTTTCCTCTTCATCAGCCTTTGTGCAACCTTCGATGTAGCTTTTCTGCTTCTCTCCAGTGGCTATCAGCTGCATTACAGTAGAATAGATGAGTCCTGTGGCTCTGTTAATTATTTACATCTGTGTAGCGAAGATGAACAAGTGTCTGACACACAGAAAGCAGTGATCAGGAAGAAGATAGCCAAAGGGAAAGCGTTTGCTGGAGAGCCTTCTCAAACAAGCTCCTGACAGAGTCCTTGTAATGGCAGTATGCAAACAATGTTTATGTTTTTAAACAAAAAAAGTATTTAAACAATTAATGTTATTGTATAATATTAGATTTAGACTGCTGTTTGCTTTTCTCTAGTACTTATGAAAACACGCAGAGAAAGAGGAAAAGGCATCATAAACCCCATCCCCATATGCTGTGCGTCGCACCTGGGAGTTCATTTGTAGATAATACTGGTGCCAATGTTAAAAGCCTCTCACAGGAGGATCGAAATTGGAGTTCTGTGTGCCACTACGAGGCTTGTTAAGCTTTACAGATAGATACAACCTTTTGAACTATTTTGTCTACAGTAACACACAAAATTGGAAACCATCCTTCGGAAGTGAATTTCAATGTGTTTGTGCCTTTTTTTTTTTTTTAATTATGAGTTTTCACTGACTATATATCAGCACTCTAAGCACAGGCTAAGATCAATGCAAATCCTTGACTGGATTTGGAAAACTTTGGCTTGGGTAGCGGTGTTTCTTCTCCCTCTACAAAGCACAGTGAGCCAAAGCCCGTTCTTGAAAAGGGAGGCAGATACCCGAGGGCTGATTGTGTCCCCACACACTGATTATGGAGGGAGAGGAGAGATGAGACACTTTGCACCAGACATGTGAGGGCTGTGCATTAGTACAGATCACTGATTTTCACACTGTGAGGACTCAATGCCATCTTTTGATTTCCAAAGTTCTGCATTTCCTCTGTTGTTCCTGTTTGTTTCAGTATTGCTTTCTGCAGTCTTTAGCAGTCTCACCTCTTCCGTTTGGTCGTGGGTTATGAGGGCACACTATGACTATATCGATTCATTTGCACACTCACAAACCTACTGGCTGCCACTGGCTTTTCTGTTTCATGTGACATATTTTGGAGAAGTTTGCTGTGTCTGTGAGGTCAGAAATTACAGCTGTTGTTCTGCCATAAACAGCACAACCTTTGCCTGCTTTCCTCTTCTTTTCAGTTGTCCACATCTTACTGTAAGTGTTTATTGGTCTTCTTTCATGGACATCTGAATACTTGACTTAATTGAAGGTGACTTCAAACTTATATTCATTATTAGTCTACGTGGTTGAATAAAGCATATGGATAAAAGTAGCAATGAAAAAGGGGTTACTTATGATACATAAATCCTTATTAAATATTAAATCCTTTCTCTGCATATATATAAGATAACAAAGAGTAAAGATTTTAAGTAATTTCCATAAGTTTATCCTAGTGTTTCAAAGTCCTGATATTAAAAGTGTGCATCTAGTCTGTGGGAAAAATTACTTTTTAAAGCAATTATGATACCATGGGATACCATGTGTGTTTAGTTTACACTTTACACATTAACCTGTAACTACAGAAATTAATATGTAGTATTCAACCTCTTGGAAGTTTTCAAACATTTAACATAAAAACAATTAATCATGGAAATATAGTCTCTTTGTACCATTAATCTCTAATTTTCCCACAAAAGCAACCTCTTCTAATGATCATAATTTAGCCCTAAACCTTAAATATCTTTAAGGTAAAGTATGTCTTTTCTTGGCAGGGTCAGAAACATTACTTTAAGATGTTGTGATTTCAAGTTTTACAAAAGATAAGCACTTTTAAAATCCCTGGTAATCAGTGATGAACTGGACAAAAATTAAATTTTATAAAAACACCCTGTGAGGATGACTTCTCACGCTTTTAAAAATATATCAGATATTTTATGTTACTTTGGCTGCGTGTGGCAGGTTGCTTCTTGTTGCCAAGAGCTATGTTAAAGAATAAATATTAAGTTTTCTAATCAATTCTGCAATCTTAAATATCCTGTACCTCTCTCTGAGTCCACCGGGCTACCAGCAATGCTATAGAGGTGAGTTAACGGGGAGAAACAGGTCTCACAATCTTATATGTGTATTTAATAAGCCAAATACTGTATTGTACCATAGTGCAGTATTTTCACTTAGGCCTGTTTTCATCCAGAGAGATCCTAAAAGTTGTGTGGATTATTCCCTCTTAAACTTTGGTCAGTCTTGGCTTAATTAAAGTCATTAATCAGCTTCATTCGATAATACCACAGAGAAGACCTTGGTAGTTGCTATACCAAAACTTCTCGAGGGAACGTGTGCTTCAGTCAGAACAGCAAGAACATTTTGTGTTATCATTTTGGTCTTTGGGTCAGATTCCATCCGCTGCTGTGTTGGTGCTTTTCTACCTGGAAAGGTACAAAATACCTTTTCCAGGGTTCCCACCTTACGCCTGCGAAGACTTGAATTCAAAGGCCATCGAACCAGTGGAATAAGGGTTTTTTTCAGGGTAACTGCTCACTCTGGAGACAGTTGACTCCGTAAAGACACTTAGGAGAGCAGGATGGATCTGTGAGTCACCGATCTACAACACAAATGGGAATTTTTAAGGCATCCCACAGTTTGGTATAATTGTTTCTTGTGGCTGAGGACAGCCCAGGATTAGAGCTGCTAGGAAATTGCTGGTCTTCAAGTAAATTGGATGCAGTGATGTAAAAGGGATGTACCTCATTTGGCTGCCTCGTCTCTTATTTAAAAGTCTGACTACTTACCTGAGATGTTGGAAGAAAAAGCGCTTTGTAAAAACTTAGCTGAGAAAGACAAAGGTGAAAAAATAAACTCAGAAGTAGCAGCTTTGATGCTTTTTTTTGGTAAGAGTTGTCAAATGTGAGCAGCTCTTAATGCATTTGCAGTAAGTGGGAGTGTGTGTGTTACTGTTATTTAATAACTTTTTGCGGACCTTGAATTTGTGCTGGGCAGCCTAGCGTGTCTCCTTTCGTCTGGCTATCTCCACAGTCTGCAAATATCTTTTATTCATACTTTGTAACTCCTTAGTAAACTTAGCACACAAAGTTGTACCTTAATTTACATTAAATTACAGGGAATGTTTCTAGAATAAGGAAATATACATAATGAAATAATGATCATCCATAATTTTTGCTAATAAGCACTTGTATATTGCTTATGATAACAAAAACTAGTGGAAATAATCAGCTTGTAGATCCTCAGTTGCATTCTCGAGTTTGAAATGTAGTATAGCGTGAGCCCGAAGCGAGGTAGGTGCACTTTGCGTTAAGCACAAGTTCAAGAGAGATACCGTGTCAAAAGTGCATGGTAAAATGTCTCTGCTTATTCTGACAGCGGCCTTTAATACTTTCTCACGATGCTTCTTTGGTGGGAAACCAGAGGTTGTGTTTCGTCGATTCCATCGTCTCCCGCTGGAGGATATCACCAGGACTCTCTTTCCTCTTCTGAACCCCCACCGAAGCACAGGCACTTTGGCTGAAGGGCCTTCAGGTGGATCACTGTGCGCTGCGCGGGTATTGCCAAAACACGGTGCAGTTCTCTCCCGTGCTTTCTCACGTGCTGGGAAGGTGCAGTGAGCCTTGGCACACCGTGACTGTCGTGGTCATCCCAGTCAATTCAACAGCCAAAGAAGTCTGGATCTGAAATGAATCGCTGTCCTCTTTTCAGCCTGTCTGCTCCTGGGCACAGCCTGCCTTTGGGAGAATTTGGGGAAAGAAGCAGTAATCTGTCCACCTGGTCCTGCCTGGCCCTCCCAGGGCTGCACTGAACCTTGGAAGCCTCCCCAGGCCTGATCCTGACCCCCACCCATCGTGGCTCAGCCCCGCGGAGGTTCCCGATGTCCCAGGCTGGGGCTGCCCCGTGGCTGCCAGCGCGGGGGGGGGATCCCCCCCAGCCCCGGCTCACCCTTCCGCAGCTCAGCTTTTTGACCATTTCTCATTCAGCCGTCTGTTGAGAGACAGTTGCACCAAGAAGAGAGTTAGATATTCCGCTTCCTGAGCCAGAGGCTCTTGAGGTGCACAGCACTGTATGACCAGCGCTGCTTCCATCCTCTTCGCCCTCCAAGCGGTGTCCCGGTATGAGTGTTTGAAACCTCGAGACATTGTATTACAGTAATTGCAGCCAGGAGCTTTGACTGTTTTTCCACCAGCTGGCAAGGATGGGAATTATTGTGGGTTTTGAGAGGAAGAAAAGACACCATCCCATCCGTCTTTTATATTCTTAACATTCTTGCACTGAGATTATTTTGAAGAAGAACACTTTTACATTCCTTTTCCCAAGGTTGACTTGATAACGCTGTCTGAAGTGGCTGTCTGGTAAAGGAAGAGGGAAGAGGAGCAAACGAGATAAAAAGCTACTCATCTTTATTTGCGTTAGACGTTCAGAATGTGCGGCAGCTGGGTAGGATTCAGGGGGAAACGCGTGTGCTGCTTCAGAGGCATCACAACATGCAGCTTGATTTAGCTTAATTTTTTTGATTCGCTGAAGGCGGTAGGAATGGTGGGCAGGGACACCTTGGGACACGCTGTTGTGCTCCACTGACATTGTTGGATAATTGAGACCTGTTACCTTTTAGTGTCATTTTGCCAACATAAGTCTTCTACAATATAAGGCGCAAGTCTTCTGTAAAATAGGGGCTTTTTTAGACTGAAGTTCATCTTCATTTGTAAGTCGAGTTGCCTCATGCTAGTAAAGAAACAGATAGTATATATGAATTTATCTTAATCACATGAATAAGATAATCACTTCTAATCTTAATCTTTCTGTTTTCACAAGCAGTGCACAAAATTTCTCTTGAAAACAAAACATTGTGCGTAATACTTCTTGGAGCATATTTCAGTTTCCCCTCATATACTGTTCCCTCTCCAAAAAATCTCATTTAGGAAGCCCCCCTGCTACTGATTTTAAGTTAGATTATGCATTTAAAATTGCAGTGTGTTTGTGTCCTGAAGGGATCTTGTATTTTAAAAGCAAGAAGCATCAAAGCAAAATTAAATCCCCAAATCTTTAGACAGGAGCATATCAGACTAGTCCTATTGAGATTTTAAGTGTTAATTAAGAGATTCATTCTTTTCACTCATTAAATTCAGAAGAGAAATATAAATGCTTATATGTTTTTGGTCACAGATTTCAGTTGTCTGTTTGATAAAGTATGGTTACCAAGTGTATCTGTGGACGCTGAAAGCCCTTTAGCAATCATGGGTTTAGACGTAAGTAATACAAGTACCATGCTTTACATACTTCACAGATTAAGGTTTTTTTAACGAATGTTCTCTGTGATCTCTATGATTCTGTCTCTCAACTTTCTGTTGTTAATGTCCTCTTATATTTTACTGTAAAATATAGGAAAAATATATCCTTTGAGAAGTGTTTTAATACCTCTATATTTGCTAAGCAGAGCATAGTGAGAATAGTTGTGTTCAAAAAGTATTTAGACTCCTTATCCATAGCTTAGGAATGCAGTTTTCTTGAAAAACTGTGTAGCATATGGCCATAATAAAAAAAAATAGGGTTTTTTTTGATCCTGGAAGCACACAAATTGTTTGAGACAGAGCACATTCATCCCCACGTACATTGCCTTTTTATCCCTAGTAGCAGCGCGCTATGTTTCTGTTAACCAGTGATACCTTGAGGATATAATTGGTTTTGCTTCATCGGGGCAAGGAGGGCAGCTGGAAGGGTCAGAGGAGGGAAGCGGGACGCTGCACGCCCTGCCTTGCTGCGCAGGGGACGCGGGTGCTTTGCGGGCGCCTGCTCTGCTTGGGGAAGGGCAGTGCCTTCCCTGCGCTAATAAGAGTTGCGTAGAAGTATACCCTGAAAATTGGTATTTGTTGTGCCCATCCTAACAGGTGGACAGCTTCCTGACATGTAGCACAGTAGTGGAAATTTTTAATTAAAGTTTTCTAGTTGGGACATGTTTGGTTTTTTTTTTTAAAGTTAGGATTTTTATTTAGCAGGCTGGGCTAACAACTATCTGTAGTTGTTTAAAAATTGTAAATTCCCCCTAGAGCTCTCCTTTGCTTTGTCCTGCTGACCTCAAGAGACCAGATCTGCCAAAGCTGAGATTTTCCCACTTAGAAGGGAGCTTTCAGCTACTGCCTGTGATTTCTGTCCTTTGTCTTGGAGTTAGTGCCTTGGAGGAGGTGAAAGCATATTACAGTTGAGCACAGTGAGTCCTGGGGTATATTTCCCTTGAGGACTGTTACAAGCTGTCAGAGTTTAGCACGGACTCCAGGCTCCAACACATGCGATCGAGGAGCTTTAAGTTGTTTCCTGAAGAATTTCCACACCTTCAGTCTGTGTAGCTAATCATATACTGTGTATAAATTCTGATTCATCCTCTAAATGAGCTAAACCCTTCAGACCTCTAAATGTTCTTTGCAGTGTGTTAATCTCAAAGTCTTTATCATGTGAAATTATGTTTGTTGGTTTTTTTTATCAATCGGTCAGAACCCTCTCTAAGAGGTAAACAAAAGAGATCCTCAAAAATCCCTGAACTTCTGCAAAAATCCCTGTACTTAAGACTTCAGTGATAAGGCGACACAGAGTGATTGCAGCCGGGATGGTATCCCAAAGGGAGCAATCCCAGCATCCTTGTCCTCTCCCTGCCATCCTGTACTGCACAGTTTCAGAGGTAGACTCCTGAGCTGGAGGAACAGTTTCTCTGATCTAACGCAGCCATAAATATGTAACATTTATATGTAATTTCATAAGTATCTAAAATTATCTACATAGCACAACAGTGAATGTAAATACTGCTACCTATTACACTTGATATGACTCTTGATGTGATATGATATTCATAAGGCAATTGAAAATTTTATGATACTTTTTAATGTTTGAAAAGCTTAATTTTAGCATCTGTAAAACACCTGTATTTTTTGGAAATTATCCTCTCTGACCCACTGATTTCTTCTTAATTGCACTAATAATTTCTTGGTGATTTTAATTCTCCTAAACACAGCGATGATAATGCACTAAAAACTGCAAAATAGACTAATGCATGGAGCGTTGCCCTTAGCTTTAAAACGGAAATGCAATATAGAACTTTCTTGGCTTTGTAGATATAAAAATATGTATAAGAAATTTTCTGTGTATTTTTTAGGTCCCGAGGAAGCCGACTTCAAGTGCACCCCGAATTACGTTAACTGCATTGGTACAAACAAATGCATTCACTTGTCCCAGCTCTGCAATGGTGTCTATGACTGTTCTGATGGGTACGACGAAGGGGTACATTGCCGGGGTAAGTCAATTTGCTGAGGAAAAACTGCTTTAACCTGAAGTCTTCTGCTATATCGTTTTGGGTTTTTTTTGAGTTCAAAGAAAACCAGAACTTCCTGATTCTTGGGAATACATATAAAACAAAAATGGATTGATAGAGGCATATTTTAATGTATGTTTCAAGTTCATTTTAAAAATATCTTGCCTGAAGCAAATGTGAGTAAAAATCTCATACGGGTTTTCAGACTTTGTCTTTAATGATTACTAAGCTTGTATGATGGAAATGGTTATACCAAAAGAAGGATGAGGAAGCCCCTTCTTAGGGAGCAAAGGTTGGTCAGCGCACTGTTTGCCAGAATATTTTTTTTTCCTTCTAACTTCTGTTTAAACAAAAAAGCCAAAGAAAAGCACTGAAAAATACATCCTATTTGCTATGAGCATTATTTTGCATTGAGGACTTTCTTTTGAGGGGATTTTATTCTTACAATCTACTGTTTAAGAGTGTATTTACCAAATTGTGTCAATGAGAAGTCTTAAGTAGAAATTGGTGGAGGTCAACTTTTTTAATATCTTGGCTCTGCTATTCAGAAGACTTATTAAGGTCTGCCTTGGGGACAGTTATAAGGCTGCCATATTAAGCCCGAATCTTGGATACCATGAGTCATAAACACGTCAGGTGTTGTCAGTCAGTAGACTTTACTGCTAGGCAAATGATCGTTGATGAACCTCAACAGCTCATATGTTCAAACCCAGAAACTCAGGGATAGGTCCTGGGGTTCTGCTACAATCCAATGTGCCAATATACAGTAAAAGATACAATTAATGGTATAGTTCAGAAAGTTAAAATAGAATTTAAAAGTTCATGTGAACAGATTTCTAGAACTGTCATAGTAAAATCTAAGGAAGCACCAAAAATAAGCTCTATGGGGAAAAAAAAAATGGAAAAAAAGAAAAAAGCCAGCTGGAATTAATCAGTGTAATACTGCTGACTTCACAAAACTACAAGTAGTTATTTTTATATAACCAGGTGAGGATACAGGCTGTCATAAAAAAATGACAATTCTTATTCACAGTGATAGGAATAATTTCTTTTCTTGAAGGCTCTATGTTTTTGTAGTACTTGTTCAATGAGCATTACACAAAATCAAAATTTGTGTCAGCGTATTGGTTTTAACACTGGTCCCAGCATCCAAAAAAACCCAAACATTATACTGGCCAAAGCAATATTTGGCCCACACTCAAGCTTTCTGAAGTTACAGGTGAGTGTTTTTCAGAGAAGTGTTTAAATGTGTATTCTGCAATAAATCATATATTTGTATAAATTGCTCTGGATTAAATGGCAAAGGACTGAGAACTTCCAGTGCTGGATAATTATTGTATTATAACCCTCTTGTAATTTTATTGTATTTTAACTCTTTAAATTAGGAGATTAATGTCGTCGTGGTTTGGGTCAGACTGGCCACTGAGATGAACAACAGATCAGAAAAATAAATAGAATAAAAATAGAATCCTATGTTATTGTGAATTAACTATGTTTGGTTTTCATATGTAGCATTTTGTATATTTAGCCTATACTTTGGAATGTGATAGCACATAAAATACTTCATCCTTATTCATGCCCTTTTTAATTTATGCTCAAATACACCTTGTAATGTTCATGTTGATTCCCACTCCTTTCTTTATTATCATATATGAATATGAAAACTTCCCAGTGGTAAAATTAATGTCTGGTCTAATAAATTACCATAGAATTTAGTAAAATGTACTAAACAAACATTTGCTTTAAACAACACAGAACACATAGATAATTAAGTTCATTTATATTGTATTTTATTAAGAATTTAAAGTTGTGTCCCGGTATCTCATCTAGTAAATGGTTAACAACTCATGAATATTGATTTTTGTAGCAATTACATGTTTTGACTTGCGTATTAGTGGCTGTTCTTGAAATTATTAATGGAGACATTTCTATTAACAAAGCCAAAAAATATAGAAAACAATAATTTTACATTATACTCATGTAGTTTGATACTAACAACTGCCAATAATGTGTCATTATGATACATTCCTATATATTAGATATTTAGTATGAGTGCAGTATCGTTGTAATTATTCTCTCCGTATATATCTATATATCAGAACAATGCGTGGGTCACCACTGAGCCATTCTGTTGTATGTTCTTCTAAGTCCTGAATATACACGTTGTATGTTTACTTCATCTGCGTGGCCAAAAGCTGCAAAGTTGCTTCAGAAACCTTTTTCTTGATATTAGTAACAAAAATGGCATTCTGATAATTTAATTAACATTGTTCATCGGAAATTTTTGATTGAAGAAGATAATAGCGGTTTTAAATATGTAATTGCAAACAACTCGGTCACAGAGCTGACTATGTTAAAATAATCTCTTGCTGGCGACACAGATAGTGCTGTGTAAATAAGTCACGGTCTGTGCAGCAGGAAAAGAAGTTGTGGTGTGAAGTGTGGGGTGTGTGACCACGGCAAAGAGCATTTCAGGGTACAGGTCACTACTCCACAGGAGTGAAAGCTTCTAATATAATGCTTAAGAACTAATGGAGTATAAGTATGCAGTAACTGGAACTATTCTAATTTCTTTCTCTAAATTTAACATTCTTATGGTAATTCATTGTATCATGATCTTTGAGAGATATATTCAGGCCTGCACCTATCCCTGGGCAAGTAAAAATATGATGGTATCTGCAGTGTGAAATGGTAATGTATGTGAAATTTCAAGGAAATAGTAGTAAATACAATGACATTCCTGTCTCATCATCTTTTATTTCAGGCACATATGCATTTTTGCTGGTGAATGTAATGCATAAATTCAGGAGGGGTTGTGGCAATATGAAATAAAAAATGTTTTATTATGTATGGTTGTTTCACATTATGCGTTTCAATGTCCTTCAGAGGAGACGGGGTGCGTAGTTCACTGAAACTGAAACTCACAGCATATAATAGTGATAAGACACCTGCATTGGGTCATTCTGGATTCTTTGCTATTTAAAGAATGCCTTAGAGAAGCTGCACAAGCAAGGGATCAGAGTATATACTCAACCCTCTTATAAAGTGTGGGCTGGGGCTGGTCAGCTTTCTGAGATTCACCGGATAATTTCACCACCATCCAGTCCTGCCGAATGGGCGAGTTGGTGCCCATCAGCTATTTGGAGGCTTGAAAAGGCTCAGAGAAAATTTACCAATGCCAAAACTAGACCCAGGCTTGAGTAGTTCTGGTAGAGGACTGATCCGGAGCGGCTCTTGTGAATTAAATTTCTTTCTTTAACATTCTTCAGGTTTCTTTTGAGATCAAAGTCTTTATTTCAGTTGCATTTTCAGCCACTTTTAAAGCTCAGCCATGCAATGAGCTGAGAAGTCTTCTGCCACAGGGGACTTGCCGAGTTATTGGAAGCTGAACTATTTATCTCTATGTCTTTCCTTCCCATGGTTCATCCCAGTCCCGTATGAGGTCGCTGGGGGCATCACTGGTACTGGACTGGGACTGGGTCTGGCTGTGGTTAGTTAAAGTAGGTGTGATATGGCTCCAGCTTGCTCCAGCTGCTGTAGCTGTGGTCTTTTGAAGGTTAAAATACCTCATTCTGTTCTGAAGGCTTTAGGAACAGCTTAGACAAATATCCGTTATGGATTAGACAGAGTAACCTGGCTCTGAGTAGGTAAAGGATTAGATATATCCTTAAGATAATTTCTAGAGAATTGCAATCATTGTGAATCTTAGAAAGGTGGGGTTTTTTTGTAGGGCTGCAGAGGTGATCTGTACAGTTTTATAAATCAGTACTTTATATACATATGGCAAAGAATTGAAGGTGATATCCCAAACTTAGTTTTCAGTCTGTCTCTGGGTTAAGCCTATAAAAAACTAGAACTTTTACAGAATATAGAAATGTCCTTTTTCATGTAACTAGCTTAAAGGATAAACTATTATAAATAGCTGAAGGAATAGTTAGGCTAAAGTTTTGGATATTCCAGTCAGAAAATACTAAAAGAATACTGAAAAAAAAAAATGCCAATGCAAATACTTTACATATATTTGGCTTACGAAAATTTATCATAAAGTGGAACATTTTTTGAACAATTACCAAGAAGCAAAACTGACATGGAAGTAAGAGGCCCAGATAAGAGCCCGGTGAAGGCACTAATTACACACTAATACTCTGCCTTTAAAGTTTAAGTATATTTTGCATTATACTGCAGTATCCATTGCATTTCTATGGACGGTGTTGTATTATGCAGTAGGAATACTGCAGCAAGTTTATCCATCATTCTTGACAAGACAAAATAGTAACAGCATTAACAGTCTGCATGTACACTTCTCCAATGGACACATTCACCATAAAGTACATTGGGATCTCATTACATAGACTTCTGTCCCAGCCTTGGCATGGATTTTGCTCTGTAATTCTTTGGTTTGAGGATAGACAAGGCAAGACTTTGGGAAGGGGAAAGCAGGAGTGCTGGAGGGATTCCCTGGAAGTCTACTTGTACTAATGCTCTGAAGTGCAAAGGGTCGAGCAGGTTCTTGAGGACACTTTCTCTCATTCTAGTTTCTGCTACTGATTAGCTACCAATAGTATGTGGCCAGTATCCCGGCTCTGTGACATGCAGGAGTCGCTGGACCAGGGCTCGTCAGAGCTCAGGACATTGCTCCTCCTGGCTCTGAATCACAGCAGCTCCCCACTGAAGATGGACTTGGATGAAGAAGGTGACTGTATCTTTTCCATCTGAAACACTGATTATTCAGATTGCTTATACCATCTCCTATTGAAATTAATCATAATTGCAAGACTGCGACATCCATTAAAGCCCCTTGCTATTTGGGGAGTCATTACAGAAAGGTAATTGTCTGCATGTCTGCATGTCTACCCGTCTGCCTGCCTGGCAGGGCAGGATGAGCCTGGGCATACAGGAGAATCTGCATTACCTTCGGAAGACTAAATATCTTATGAATATAACTTCAATTTTTTGTTTGATATATTAACTAGATGTAACCCAACATAGTTTAGTCGGTTAATTAAGATTAAGAAAATCTAGGAGAGATCACAGAGGTTACTTGAGATACTTTCTTTTTTAATGACAACTGAAATTTTGACTGAAAATAACAGGTCTCATAGAGTCCTTCCAAGTCTTCAGATTATTTGAATCTTTATTAACTGTGATCTGAACCGTAATCTCTAGTGCATAGAATATACAAAGGCAAACTCTGGGTCATTTAGTATTAAAAAAATGCAGAACACACAAAAGATTTGGCCGAATAATTGGTATGTTTGTAGCAGCCTATAATCAGAGTATTATTTTTCTGTTTACGCTTTTTGAATGAATTGTTATCATAAGACGAAGATAAATGCTGCTATTACTGAATCATGTTTTTGTTCTGGCACTTCTACAGCTGGAACACTGGGAAATTTTAAGTACTGTTTACCAGAGGGGAAAATACAAATTTCAGAATTTTATGGAAACTTCAAGCCTTTCCGTAACGAGGCAAAATTATAAAACTGAAAGTTATGGAGCTACATTTAAATCCTAGTCTTACTTCACCACCTCCTCCCCCTACCCCAACCCCCCCTGCCCCTATTTTTTTCCTTCTCACAAAGTCGTGGCACAAGGTAACAAAGAAAACCTAAATTAGTCTAGAATTATAAATGTTCCCACCATTTTTTCATGAGACTGTTTCTGGAAGGAGTGCACACCTGCAGAAGGAATCCCTGTAAACTCATTTGGTTGATTCTGACAAGCTTTAAATCAGTCATCCTTTAAGACGGTGATGTGCAAAGTGTCACATCAGGTTACTAAATCGTTCGTTGAACCCCCAGGAAATCTCACAGTGCTCCTGAGGTACCAGTGGGGCTGCTGAAACCATCAGGTAACATGCGAAATGATTTCCTCTGCAACCGCTCTGCTTTCTGCACCAAGTTTTTTTCTTGTGGTTGTAAGAGAGAAAAGAGGAAAAATAGTGTAGGCACTAAAAATAAGAAGATTGTAGGTATTTTTGCTTTGGAACAGAGCTGCTAGTTGGTAACTGCAGTTGTCTGGGGAAAAGCTTATTTTGCTTTTTTTTTTTT
>VUYV01000047.1:4060152-4085251 GCA_008711295.1 Anarhynchus alexandrinus
GTTTGTTTGGGGTTTTTTTGGTTGGTTTGGCTTTGGGTTGAGTGTTTTTTTTGTTGGGTGGTTTGGTTTTTTTTTGGGTCATTTCTTGTTTATTGCTACAAGTTTTACTGCTTTTGGATTGCCATCACTGACCCCTGTGGGACACATTTTTGGGGCTAGCTGGATGATTGCTGCAAGCGAGAAATCTAAAGAAGAGAACAAGAGCAGCTTTTAACTGTGCTCCTTCTCTCCTGGCTTGTACACCTACTAGCTGGAGTTTTCTCGTAGTCATACCCTACTCCTGACCACGGGCAAAGGCGAGTAGGCAGCCACAGACCTCCTAACTTTCCCTTGCCAGCTCTCAGCCGTGGTAGTGGTGTTTGCCTAATGGAGAGGTGGGCTCTACTCTTCCATCCCATGCTGATTACATCCAGAGAAGTTACTGTGCTGCGATCTTCTTTAGCTGGAATATGTGATTTATCCTGAATTTCTGTTCAAGAGCTTGCCTTCCCGTGTGAAAGGACTATTGATGTAGATGAGAAGTCTATTTGGGCTGTGTAAAATATGTCAGAGTTTTCCAAGGAGGTGACAATGCTGATGTTCAGCACTGAGTTCTGCTGGCAAGTAGCTTGGCAAGTTGATTGTAGTGCTAAACATACACCAAGAATATATTTCATGCTTTAGGTGTAACAGAGAATGTTTTCTATTCTAAACTGACCTGTGCTATAGAAAATGTGGTTTTAATTTTAAAAAGCTACTAATCGGTGCCTCCCACTCTGGGAAGTCCTGCCATTCCTGAAAGTGTGACCGTAACTAAAGCCTCCACATTTGTAATTCCAGTGTTTGGGAAGAAGCTATAATCAGAAGAAACTTTACCATTAGTAGTAAGCTGATAATTAGAATCTTATAGATTCTACTGCAGTTTTACTATATGTATTTCTAAAGACCCGTTCATTTATGGACTTAGTGGAAGTAGATGCTGTGATTCAGCTGTCGCTCTGAGGCACAGCCCTGAGTACTTACTCAGTTTTTACTTACATTTTTCTCAGGTGAGCTACCAGTGAGCAAGACTCTTACATAGACAGTTTTGGCACAATAAGTGGTTTTCTTGAGCATAAGCCAATGCAGACATTTTTTTATTTGTGGCATTCTATTGCTTTATTTTGTTCTTTCTTAATAGAAAACAACTTGGGGAGTTTTTAATAAAAACTAATCTAAATGCTTTTAAATTTTGCTGTATACAGAGACTAAAATATTTGTAAATTAAAAAGTCAAAGGTGAATTTTAGAAATAATTTCATGTTAGCTTTTTAGTAAAACATCACAGAAACTCTGCCCTTTTAAATATGAAGAATATAAGCTTTGGGTTTTTTTTCCCATGAGGATGCATTTTAAGAAGAGAGTTGCAGAATCTCCAAATAAGTCCGTGCTGTATATAGAGATGTGTATTTTAGAGAAAGGTCAGACAATGTATTATAGAATTAGAATCTAGAATTTTTGAAAAATAGATTTTATTCATTGTGATAAAGATTTTAAAAAATCACTGGAAATTAAAATCTCACAAAACTTGAAGTATTTTAAGAATTTGAAGATGCCCTGCATTTGACTCAGAGGTGCCTTGTCCCTGCGATACTATCACGGTAACTCTTCTCTTCTGTGCTACTTCCGAAGCACAGTTAGTTGATGAACTTAAAAAAAAGTAAAACATAAAAAGGAAAACATAACAGTTGATGGAGTTCATTCTGGCTGTGGAGGGAGCGGAGGTGGTGCTGAGATGCAGGAGATGTGTTGATCCAGGCAGGAAAATGCCCAAAGGAGGAGGAGAACACTGTGCTACCTGAAATCACAGAGTTCAAATGGGAATCTTCTTGCCGGTGCATCGTTATTCCCCCTGGGGTGTCCTCCCTTTGTTTGCTCTGGACAGACCGTTTAACCACTGATGCGGATATATGAGTATGACTGGTAGGAACCTTTGAAAGTACATCTAATGTTACCTGGAATAAATAGCCGTGCCATTGTAAAGAAGCTTACTAATTCTTTTTACCTCAATCCATATATGCTATTTTTAAAGAGATGTGTGTCACCAGCTGCAGTGTAATTTACTTCTAGAATATAGTGCTAAAATTTCTCTAGTGTCCTCAGAGAGTCATCTAAAGATGGATGTTTTCAGGGAAAAAAGAGATGCATAATCTAAAACACTGCAGGATAAAGCTTTCATTACTGTTTTGAAGGTAATTAGAATTCAGAATATTCATTCTTATTTCTTGTCAGAAAGGTTTTAAAATATAAAGTTTGTATTAAAAATTGTGGATACTCGATATCTTTAAGAAAATTAAGAGATGTATTGATGTTCTGGAAAAACACGAAAAGGTCTAATTAGTCTGTATGAAATGGGGTCTTTGGCACATTAGGGAATTGCTTCTCATACTGGCCTTCGTGTTTGCTGTCATTCGTTATTTCCCTTCCTATTTCCCTGCATAGCTGGTTTGTCAAGGATTGGGAGATTTCCATCACAGAGGAAACTCTGACTTGATAGAGGGAATGTGGTCTGTGGCTTGAACCCCTGGGTGCTAAGGTAATAATTATTACCTTATGATAACTACAATTAGTCACTCCAGAGACAATTATCACATGCATAAGAATACATATAAGGGAAAACCAGTTGGTTATTACATGGAGTCAGGATCAATGACACTATAGGGTACTATAGCATAAAGTACAAACAACGTGACTGCTATATTCAGAACACTCAACAGGCTCTCCTAATGAAAAAATGTACTAACAAGAGTAGAGAAAATGTTGCCTGCTGTGCCTCAAAGAAAAAATAAAAGAGTTTCTATGAAATTTGATTTGCAAACTACAAGGAAGTTCAAGGGGGAAAACAGCACAGACTCCACAAAATTGCCAATGGTGCTAAGCATTTAGGAATAATCCTAAGTTAAGGAAGAGATTTTAAAGGAATAGTTTAAATGTTTGATTTTTCTCCTTCCTTAAACAGTTTGTGTAATAAGAATCAATGGCTATTTGCCTTTTAAGTTCCCCTAATCTCTTCATGGAATGAAAATTTCAGAGTATGTTTCCCTGGTACAGTCAAAAGCTTTGTGGATTTATATTGATGAAGATCTGTAGCCTATTTGCAGCGGTGATATGTGCTCCTTTTAATCCATCCATCTTTCAACAGTGACAAAAGGTGGCTGTTCTCTTTTTAGTCATAAAGTTAACTTCAAAAAGGAGATGTCAGTAAGTAAAAGAAAGTGATTTTCATCTTTTAATATCACCACAAACCCATTTTTTATTGATAGGTGCCAAAAAAGGTTGCAATCATTTTGCATGGCTTTAAAGCTTTACTTTGAGCACATTAAATCTGCACTGGTGACTTAAAGAAGGCAGCAATTACCACATGGCTGTTGTTACTCTTGGAGTGAAAATGATTAATTCGTAAGTACGAGAGTTAGGTATTTTAATCATTGACAGGAATACTTAAATCTATTAATCATTTTGTTGTTGTTTGACTAATGTTCTATTGTTGGGCTTGATTTGCCAATGCATTCATTTGTTGGTTGTTATTTTGTCACTGAATTATAATTTCATTATTCTCTGACCTTGTTTGTCCTTTGCTCACGCAATTGCAATGTAAAGGTGGTTGAAACCGTTCGGCTAAAATAATAATAAAAAAAAACAATCCAAAGTTTTATTTTGCAATGAAACTGCACGGAGCATAAATCTTAGTTAGGCTCAGCTGATTTTCCGCTGTGGTTGCAGCCGTGGCTGCTGGCAAAGGACCAGACGCAGTGAGCCCATCCAACCTGGAGCGCTACCCGCCTAGCCCAGGAGCGTGGTGAACGAGACATTTCCGAAATGTCTGATGGTCCATCATAAAATCTCATAAACTGCAGTTTGGGGACTGCTTAAATTGCATTTTGAATTTTTTTTCTCAAACTAATAAGCCAGGTATGTTGTATATGTGTATGTTTTTATATTTCTATTGTTGCTTCAGTAGTTATTTACAGCAAAATGAATTGGCTTTTGTTTAACTGCAAAATATCTGCAGCAACTTACCTCTACTAATTTGGTGCTATAGATAGAAAGTACAAGACTACTTTCATTTTAGAATATTCCCTGCACTAAAAAATAATGTAGTACAGTAGATATTCATGGGGGGAGGGGAACATTTTTATGCCCTCCTTTCCAGCACATAGGGAAAAGTTGAGGTAACATTTGGAAAACAAGAATTTGGTGTGCTCCAAACTCTTTGAATTCTTTTCTTCCCTGGAGTTCAAGGTTACTGTGGTGCATTGATATAATTTTCACCCACTATTCATATTTTACACTGGCGTGGAGCCAGAGGTACTGGAAAGCCTGCCCCAGAGGACTTCGTCTTAAGTTGCAAATTAAATTTCCTGAGCATTCGTATATTAGGATGTGTATCTAAACCCAGGCCAAGCTAATCAATCTTTCTACCCATAGCTAATGTTATGATAACGACAATTAATAAGATAATGGATCCAACATCTGTGTGATAAACTTTTCTTTGGAATAATGCGACTGTATAGGAAAAAGAAATAACAAAACCTTTCACTTCCGAGGGATTTTGTATCATTTAAATTGGAACCACATAACAGATTAGGAGACGAGAGAGACTGTCCTTCCCTGCTCCGATAGCCTCCAAGATAACACATTTTTATGATTACAGGAGTCACCTGTTCACCAAGGTTAATAGCTGTTTGAAACAGTGGCTTCTCTTTGCTTTGTGTCCTGTACTGCAGCAGGCGTCTTAATAAATGCTTCTCTCTAATAGCTCTATCTGGGCTTAAAGGCTTAAGCAGAAGAGTCCATCCCCAACTGAAACAGCGAGTTTGTGCCTTTGTTACACTGTGTGCCGGTGTTCTCACTAACCATCGGGGCACGGACTCCAAGCCTTAAAATCTCCCGCAGCTCCTCACCTTAGATTTGGATTCAGCTCTAAGCCTGTCATGGAGGATGATTATTATTGTTGCTGGTTAACTGCCTTCTCCATCTGTGCATCAGTTGAGGGGATATCCTCCCAAACGAAAACAAATCTGGCGGCTGCCTGGAAATTTCAAGCAGCTGTGTCCTATATAGGTACAGTTTTATGTGTGCTACTGCTGAGAGATCTGCAAAATACACCGCCACTGAGACTATTGCCGTGCGCAGGGTGGATTGGGAATGGGATCTGTTAAACCGAAAATTAACAGCACAATGAAAGAAGAATGTTTGCTTTTAACAGCTCTTCTTTTATCTTCTTTTCAGAGCTTGTTTGTGCTTTATCTCCTTCATGTTACGGCAGAAGTTATGAATGTTGATGAGCCAATGCAGATCCTTGAGTACTTAGTCTAGGAACCGTTTACCTATTCATACAGTGGAAGCTTGAGTCAGATTCAGTCCATTTTACACGATTTAGTTCCTAAAAGCTGTCTGCAGTGTTTTGTGTAGCACGGAGGGCGATTTGGCTTGAACAGGATCATGCGTGTTCCAGTTTCAGCCTACGTGTAACTTGCATCGATGTCCTTGGTTGTAGAAAGGGGACCAAAATGCCTCTGTTCTAAATGGTGATGGGCTAAAGGGGAGAACGCAGTACACCGGGCAGGTGAGAAAAACAGAGAAGAATGGTCGTGCCGAAGGCCTCAGGAGTAACCAAGTGATGGCCCGGCACTGCTCCTCCGGCCTCGCAAGTACTCTGCATGGGTCAAAAACAGAAGTAGACCTCCATGTCTCAGGTTAGGAGAGCACGTGGTTCCCGGGGTATTTCGTTCCAAGGTCCAGGTGTGCTACATTCGTTGTCCTGACTATGTTTGTTCTGTGTAGACTTAACTTTCATTAGATGCTGTATTTTACTTTATCCTGAGTTACAGCTATTACACACAGAATCACAGAATGGTCAGGGTTAGAAGGGACCTCTGGAGATCATCCAGTCCCACCCCCTGCCAGAGCAGGGGCACCTACAGCAGTTGCACAGGACGGCGTCCAGGCAGGTTTGGAATGGCTCCAGAGTGGGAGACTCCCCCACCTCTCTGGGCAGCCTGTGCCAGTGCTCTGCCACCCTCAAAGGAAAGACGTTCCTCCTCATGTTAAGACGGAACTTCCTATGTTCAAGTTTGTGCCCGTTCCCTCTTGTCCTATCAATGGGCACCACTGAAAACAGACTGTTCCCATCCCCCTGGCACCCTCCCTTCAAGTATTTATAAGCATTAATAAGATCCCCCCTCAATCTTCTTTTCTCTAGACTAAAAAGCCCCAAGTCTCTCAGTCTTTCCTCATAAGAGGGATGCTCCAATGCCCTAATCATCTTTGTAGCCCTCTGCTGGACCCTCTCCAGCAGATCCCTGTCTTTCTTGAACCGGGGAGCCCAGAACTGGACACAGTGCTTAGAAGACCTAGGGCTGCTGTAACAAACTCCCTGCCTTCCATCCCAGACATGGATGCGTTTCAGTTTGAGGACGACTCTTAGATAGCTTGCAACGTTGTGATCCTTTTGCATGGGAGATTATTGCTGTTCAGCACTGACCTGAATATTTTTCTTCTGTGTTAATACAAGTGCTTGGCACTTTGAAGCGAAATAGAGGAATAAAAGCATAACCTCCCACACCAAAGAGCTGTGGTATGAAGTGGTTATAAGAAACAGTTATGAAATCCTAATGTCCTGCTCATACTTTTGAATTTTGGGAGGCTGATACATTGCTCCCGTGCCCAGCCGTAGGACTTGTATGGCGTGGAAGCTGCTGTTCTTCTCTGGGCAGCCCGTGGCACGCGTCGGGGGGGAAAAGGCTCAGCATGCAGGTCTCGGAGATGGCTGCTCCTCTCCTTGAATGGCTTCACAACAACAGTGTCTGTGCGGTCCTCGTGCCTTTTCCCAAAACACATTTTAAGGAAATGAAATAGAAAAGAAATTACTTTCATTATGTTGGTTTTATTTGTTTTCTGACTTAGTCTAATGCACAGGATTATTCTCGCCAAAATAAATTACACATTAGAAGCAGTACAACAAAGGTATGTACTGTTTCAGTGGAACTAAGTTGATATCGGCAGAAGTGCATAAATATGAGAGAAGTCCAACTGTGCATTTTAAGAAGACAATAAATGAAAGTAGGCTGTTTTTACACAATTTTTAAACAAAATTGTTATTCATTACTGCACTGTCTGTGCTTTCGTCCCTTCTTCTGCGTTCTCCACCTCCTCCTTGGTATTGACTTCTGGAAGAATAATAATATTCTACGGAAGAGGGGTTTGTAATTTGTGATTACAATTCACACGCTTCCCTAAGAACGCTGCGCCCTACGAGGGCTGTGCCGCCCTGGCCTAGAGGTGGAAGCAGACTTTATAGATCTTGCACCCCATCGAGCTGAGTAATGAAGGTAGTGGAGAACAGCCAAGGCATCAAAGGCAGCCACCATCCACTCTGCTGTCAGATTTCCTGATTTTTTTATTCCTTTTTTAACGCAATACTCAGAAATAATCAGATGTATTGTTGTAAATACCAGCATGTTATTGCCGTGGATAAGTTGTGCTGAAAAATCTATATTTCATGGAGTCTAAATTGTGCCGAATATCCAGAGGTATTCACTAGCTACTTCTACCGCTCCTGCTGGTTTTTTGTGTACTTCAGGGAAGTCATTTATGATGCTTGAGTCACCAAAATTTAAGGTGACATGACAACCCATAAAAGCATTTCAGTCTCCCAGAGACACTTACGGCCGTAGGAAAAGCAGTTTATCAGCTGAGAGTCTCGATGTTGATTTTGTCAATCTTCCTTACCGCCTCCTTTCAAAAAGGGAGTCGCGGTTCAATATTTCACACTGACTAACCCCTCTCTGCCCCTGAATGACCAACGTAACTGTGCCGCTGGCTCTGGCGCAGTGAGACCAGCAGGCAGCCGCCGTCTGTCCTGCGCGGGAGTGTTAACCTTGGGAGTGACCCCTCTAGCACGAAGGCAAGAACAAATGGGGAATGTGCTGTTCTAATATTCCATACTGCACAAAATTAGAATCTATTTTAATGACGTTCCATTTTTCTTGTGTCCACCCCAACACTTACTCATATCAGATGTACTTTCTTTAAGGACAAGCTGCAGGGTCTTTGCTGTTGCGGATTCTAACAGTTTTTTTCTATGGAGCTGGAACTCTGGAAGGAAAATGAAAACTGTATCACCACTGATTTTCATTCTACGTGGGAAGGATTGGAATCTGCTACTTATGCTAAGGGAGACTTATGGCAGCGAGGGCACGGGATAAAGTACGTTATCAAGAGCACTCATTGGAGTATGCCTATCTTCTTGAAGAGAAAACTATTCTATTACTAGGGTACATATATCCTGTGTTTGTTTTCCAAAAAAAGAAGAGGCTTTTCCAGTCCACGATCTCCAGTCTCAAACTGGGCGTGATGCCGGGTGTTACTTTCACACTTGAGGCAGTGCCTACTGGGTGCTAACTGTCCAGCAGCTCTGATCTGAAGTTTATTGGCCCTCCTGCCAAACCCTGGGGAATAGTATGTTCCTTCACAGTGAAAAATATCTTGTAATACATTGTGGTTTAAGTTTTCCAGTTGGTTACGAACCAGATTTTTGTGCTTAAATCACAAGCAAGTGCCAGTATCTCTCCTAGCCATGCGTTTCGTCTGTGCATTCTTGTCATGTTCAGAAGTGACTTGCTTTAACCAGGCAGGGTTTGCGTGTGTGTGGAAATATAGACAATGACCTATAAATAGAGCTAGTTTTAACTGGAGGTTGTAGTCATTTCCACAGCATTACCCAGTGCCTCTTAGACATGTGCACTGCTTTCCTGCTAGCTTTAACGCATAATTTTTATTGTCAGTTAAATTCAAGTCCACATAACAGACTCCTGATATTCCCCTCAATCTCTTCAACCATTGAACTCCAAAGTGGATTTGACTAAACAGAGCCCATTCATATATACTCTCATTTAGTCCTGACTGCATCGTAGATGGACAGTCTGCCCGGTGCTCTTTATCTCTAATGTCATCTTCCTCGCACTTCCAGACACTTGAAGCATACTTCAGTGCTGTAGTCACTGTGACTGTATATGGTCACAGTCACTTCTTTTACTACTAGTCACTACCCTATTACTATTATGCCTTTAGTATCTCCTTTTCCTCCTGGGAGAGTTCCAGTTTCTCAGTTTTCTTTTTATTTTCTCACCCCAGTGTCCTAACACCTCGAGCGTTTCTTTTCACCTCTCCCAAAAACGTACATAGGATGGGTCAGTTCCTTTATCCGGCCTATCACCTCTGCAATTACTGCTTCTTTAATCACTTCCATCACAAGTTCTTCACCTCTCCTTGTTGTTTGTAGTGGTACTCTTTGCTATGTGTCTTAATGAAGTATGTCCCTCGCAGTGTGTTCAAAATAGCACTGAATTTGCAGGAGTTGTCAGGTTTTCTAGTGAATGTCCCCAACTTAAATAACCCCAAACCTGTTTTGTTTACTTTCTCTTCTGTCTTCTAAGTGGATCCTCCTCTTCTCTTACCACATTTCAAGTTCTTCTGCCTCCTTCCTGATGAGCTCTAAGGTTTCACAACTCAGAAGTTTCCAGACTGTAATCCACTGAAGGTTAATTAATATACGTCTCTCTCAGTTTAATCATCTTTGGAGTCTTCCTTCTTCTTAGATCATTCCCAGTAGTCTCTCATTAGAAACCACCAGTTTCTCTTCTTGCTCTGTAAACTTGAAAAGTTGTGAAAACAGCAGAATTCTGCCTTTAAGCTGCCTTTTTCACTTCAAGGCAATTTCCAAACCTTTTGCCTTTGTCTTCTCTACTCCAGTTTCTAAAATTGCCAATGATTATAAGCAGATCTCCAGTCATAGGTGAGACTTGCCGAGTGATAGCATAAAGGTGGCACTGAGAGTCCTCTCATATATTTTCTGTCTTTCCTCCAGGTTCTATCCATCAATCTCTTTGCAGACACCTTTTCCTTCTAATTAAAACTGAGCTGAGCGAGCTAGGGGGGTGTATACAGATAATCATCCGAAAAGTTCCTGGCAACTGTGTCTTTCTTCTGTTCTTGTCATACACATGACAAGAGGACACTTCATGTTAGTTTGTGGTGATAAACACAAATAGAGGGACACATACACATAGACACAGCTAAATCACTCCTCAGGTCTTAAGCCTCAAGAGTATCGCAATCAGTGGGACATCCGCTGGTTTACGTGAGCACCCATTTTCTGTAGTTTCTCATATCCTAGATCTGCTCAAACAACCTCCAGTCTTTCTGTTGGGTACATCAGATGGACCTGAAAAAAGGGCTTTGACTGTCTGCTGGGGGCTGTGTTGTGTCACACAAAAATCTTCCATCTAAAAAAGCGACAGAGTTGTTGCCAGACTGTTATCTCTTGAGTTGGGGGTGAGGGGCCAGATACGGCGCTTACTTTCCCACTTGAAATACGTTACATTTTCAAACTTGGCATAAAATTTAGCAAGTAGAAGTTATTTTTGCTAATGGTCTTGTGTGTGTAGAGAGGCATGTGCAATGCTGTCTTGGTTAGTAACCACCACTTGGGAGACTATTTCTACTGTTATTCCAAATCAATTTTTTACTTGAGAAAATGTTTTAATTTTTTTTCTTGCAGATTTGCGGTGTCCCATACATTCCAATACTATTTCATTCTTCTCTGTTCTCCTCCTGATACATTTGCAGTTTATCTTTGCAGAGTTTTGTTTCATGTTCCAGAACTTTCCTTGTCCGTTTCAGCCAATTTCTGACTCTGGAAGCCAACAGTAGCGGTAAATTCATTTAAGGGAGGCAGCAAATATGTAATTAATGCAAATGTTAATGTTAAAAAACAGACTAATTTTATGTACTTTGGTTGTGGAACCAAGGCTGGGACACCTACAGAAATCTCTATTTAAATTCTTTTTTTCATTCTCGTTAGTGTGTAATAAATCCCACACATGACAGTAAGGAACAGGAACAAAAAAGAAGAGATCCTGCATAGAAACTTACTATTTTAGCATCTCAGCTTTTGGGTTCTGTGGTTGGTTTTTGTTTGGTTTTTTCTTTTGTTTATTGGTTGGTTTTTTTCCATTTATAGGTATGCAAACTAAATTTAATTCCTTTCCCCAGTTTTAACAGGTGTTACACTTTTGACGAGTATTCCCCAGCCAAAAGGCTGTGCATTTTAGTTATTTTAATGTCATTTAACTAATTAAGGATACTAAGGAAAATAATACAGACATCTCATTTGAATCAATAGATTAAATAGCCTTCTGTCTTTCTTCTTTCCTTTCTTTAGTTTTTATAGTTTAGCCATACATTGATTAAAAGAAATTATACACAGTATGACTCCAAGGGATAAAAATTAAATCTATAAGAGTCTCAATGATTCTTGAATTTTATCAGAATTTAAATTCAATTCTTGGCAACTTTGAATTAGTGCAATTCAATTGATTTCAGTGAGATTATTTGAATTTAACTGTCAGAACTGGCTTCTGAACCTAACCAAACAAGCCTTTCTTAGATGAGTTCTCCAGTGAAATGCAGTCCAATATACAAACCTGTGTCCTTGGTCATGCAAAGAGAGATGAAAGGCCTTTACGACATGTTCTAGAGTATGCAAGATAGTAGTCCTAAGTACTGCAAAAATAAACCTATAAATATTTCAGACTGACAGCAGAGCCTCTGAGCACCTTTAGTTGAAGGAACTGGACTTATGTGTTGTCCTTTCTGAACCGATTTCTGGACTTTTACTACATGGTCAAATATACCGTAGTATTGAGTTCATTGTATTTGCCATTTTTCTTTAAATTCTTGACAGAATCCCAGATGTAGGTGGACTAATTGTTGTAGCAAATTTAAGTTTATGACGGAGGAAATATACTTTTTTTCCTAAAGCACATCTGTGTTTAATATAAAAGGAGACAGCAAGTTCCAGAATACGGAATGTATTAAGATAATGTTATTTATTTACTAATTGCATAGTGGAGAAACATCGACAGTGCAAAAGGTTATGTTAATATTCTGATGCTACTTTTGAGATTTCAGGAAGGTTTCTGCTTCGAGAAGGCTTCAGGGAGACCTTATTGCCATCTTCCAGTACTTAAAGGGGGCCTCCAGGAAAGATGGGGACAAACTTTTTAGCAGAACATGTTGCGGTCGGACAAGGGGTAATGGCTTTAAACTAAAAGAGGGCAGATTTAGCCCAGATGTAAGGAAGACATTTTTTATGCTGAGGGTGATGAGACACTGGCCCAGGTTGTCCACAGAGGTGGGAGATGCCCCACCCCTGGAAACATTCCAGGTCAGGTTGGATGGGGCTCTGAGCGACCTGATCTAGTTGAAGATGTCCCTGGTCATTGCAGGGGGGTTGGACTAGATGGCCTTTAAAGGTCCTGTCCAACCCAAACTGTTCTATCATTCTGTGATTCTATGAGTCTATGATTCTATGATTTTATGTTAGAACAGATCCAAGTCTGTCAGTTTTTCCTCCCTACAAAACACAGGAAAATAGTGATCTCCTGAAATACCCAAATGCCTGAATTAAACAGGATGAGATTATAGTCAGACCATAGTTTCAAAAGACAGCTAAAATGGTGTCAGACTATACTGTTATTTCCATTTTATAGATAAGGAGGAAAAGCAAAAGAGTTTAAGTTCTATCAGGAAGTCTGTTGCCTCTCCAGGAAATAAAATGAGATTTCAAAGCACCTAAAACGTGTGGTTAGAGGTCCTCTCTGTATTCCTATGGTGCTGTAAAAGTAGTGTATGTGCTGACTTTCTTTTCAATTGGTGCCAATGAAATTAATCACCGGGTTAATTCTAAATACAGTTTTGCTGACTCGTCCAAACTATGCTGTCATATGCTATTATAACAATTTATACATGCCGATGGTTTTATACTCCTGAGGATGAAGTTTTAAAAATACAGTATTATTTACACTAACATGTTCAGTGACAAGAAAATTCACTAAATATAAAAGCACAGTGTAAAATTCCTCAGAGCTTTCCCTGCCTGAGTGACCAGCTAGGGAGATTTTATGTATCGTTTCAGGTCCAGTTAGAGAACTTGTCTTCATAAATCTCTTCAGCATCTAGCCAGGTGATAAAATTCATGTCAAACATGACTATGCTGTATATCATTTTATGTGCAAGCTTGTACACATTCCCACTCCTTCTACTACTATTAGATCTAAGTAGACAAATATGATATATATACATCCTGTGAAAGAGTGCTGATCAATAGATCTTCCAGTGCTTGAGAATAAAGATTTCAGGTTAACAAATTGATGGAACTGCACCGATCTTTGGGAAGAAGAAATCTTCATTGTTGGGTAGATTGTGAATTTCCCGTGAGAACAGAGTAATACTGAGAGATTACCAGTATGTTTTTTCCTGGACCGTGAAGTATCAATTAGTATAAAGCATTGCCAAGAAGTTGCTGTGAAAGTATTTTCTGTTATTACAAAAGATTCCCTGAACTCTCCAGAAAAAAAATGCAGGGACTTGTAAGCGTGGAGAAAAATAGAAGGAAATCTTCATTAAGGAACTGGGGGGCCCTCCCCACCTCCCCTTTCCAAGATAAAGAATAATTTTCACCTTCTTGATAAATGATACTGAATATCAGAATTTTGTGGCTTCCTTCTAAATGAGAAAAAGGAGCACTACACAACCAGAGCTTTGAGCTCTTTGTGTAATGAATATATTTTACACTACATAAGTTGGTCTTTGAAACAAAGAAGCCAAAAGCAGCCCGCATGGGCAATTGCCTCTCATTGGAGAATTTAAACCAGAGATATCAGGAGATGACTCCTTCTCTGTTATTGATTCTAGTTAGAGAAATCAAGATGGACAGAAAGATTCCCAATTAATTGACAGAGCTTCCTCAAAGATTCTCCATCCAAAAAGCAACACAATAGCATTTTCTTTTACGACCTCGCTCATCTGAAAAATAAATCTTTATCAGTTAAATCTTTAAATGTTTAACAGTGCCATCTGGTGACCTTTGCCATAACAGCAGTATATTTCAGAGCATGTTGCTTTTGAGGATCTGAAAGGACTGCACAAACAACTGCGCGTTGCCATCTGAAATCCCTACTTAGGCAACACCTGAGACGTTGGTTATTTCTGTTTGTCTTCCTTTACTCTACAGCTTCCAAAACTGAGTAAGCTGATCCATAAACTCATATTTTCTTCTTAATAATAACACAATTTAAATAATATCTATGTAATATTTTATAGTTATAAAGCTACCTGTAGAAAGGCACATGCGATTATTTCTGGGTAACCAGATATCAACACAATTTATAGTCCCTTAGTGAAAGATTCCTAGGAACTATGGTAGGATTGCAGGCAGTGTCTAAAGACAGAATACTTCAGTCACTGATGAGGACCACGTATCCAGTGATGAACCTTAACTGTAAGAGTTTCCCTTCTTTTCTCATCCAAATTGATATTTTTAATATTATGCTTTATTGTAAAACTTTTAAACTTTCAATGCCTTTTTTCTGCCTGTGACAGGATAGACATAGTGCATGTTCTTGATCCTTCCCTCTTTTGTGCATTGAAATTTGAAACATTGCAGGACAGGAACTCTCTAAACATGAGTTGTGGGAATCTCACTGTTGATCGCTGGAGGCTACTAGCAGTAAAACAAGCTGTTAGAAATATATTTGTTTTAAGTTAAAAATTAAATTTGCATTTGAATTTAAATTTTGAAAATTGTTTAGGAAGAGCAGTAATTAAAAATGCCACTGAATGTTGTTCTTCCTTCACGGTTACAAAGTTAGTGCAAGAACACTCCTCCCCTAGAAGAGGAAAGAAGAAAATTAAATAGTTTAAGTGGTTTAGAGAGTTGTCCTCAAGCATCTACTGGACACGACATAAGGAAGCTGTTCGTTGACTGTGGAGGCCATGGGAATACCTTTCTGTGGCGAACATGAAGCACCTGCTGAGCTCTGAGACTTTCAGCATTCGTTTGCACGCAGAATGCTTTGACGTGTAGAATAGGTACAGCTAAATGAACAGAAATGGAAAACCTACGAGCAGTTTAAAACTGATATACATGTCTTTTACCTCATAAAGATGCACTTGTCAGTTTACTGTTAGCCTAATTAGAGGAAAAGTGAAAAACTGAAAACCAGACCCGTGCAGCGGGAGACATCGCGCTGCACGTTTGCCTCCATGCAAACCCGTTTTTTCACATCCCTTCCAGTGATAATATTTCTTCATTTTCTTATTTCAATTGACTCGTCACTAAGTAAGTAATGCATGTCATAGAATCATAGAATCATAGAATGGTTTAGGTTGGAAAGGACCTTGAAGATCATCGAGTTCCAACCCCCCTGCCATAGGCAGAGACACCTCCCACTAGACCAGGTTGCCCAAGGCCACGTCCAGCCTGGCCTTGAACACCTCCAGGGATGGGGCCTCAACAACCTCTCTGGGCAACCTGTGCCAGTGCCTTACCACCCTCAAAGTGAAAAACTTCTTCCTAATGTTCAATCTAAACGTGCCCTCTTCCAGTTTGAAGCCATTCCCCCTCGTCCTATCACTACATGCCCTAGTAAAAAGTCCCTCCCCAGCTCTCCTGTAGGCCCCCTTTAGGGACTGGAAGGCCGCAAGAAGATCTCCCCGGAGCCTTCTCTTCTCCAGGCTGAACAGCCCCAACTCTTTCAGCCTCTCCTCATAGGAGAGGTGCTCCAGCCCTCAGATCATATCTTGCTCACTCCATCCATCAGTTCTTTGTCACACATTATTCAAAACTCAACTTTGTCATTTTATTCCCTTTCTGAATTTCAGATTTAATGTGTTGTTCAGGTCTAGAGATTGTGGGAGTGTGTTTGCATACTATACTTAGCTGCTGCCTTGCAAAAGACATTGTGTACAAACATTATGTTTCTGCAGGTGAAGAGCAATGCTGCATGTTGCTGAGTTTTGTAAAGTTTGAAAATGTTGTAGGGAATAAATCTTCTGGGTTGGTTTGAATTTAAAATTATAGTACTTTTTTTTCTGGAAAACTAAAGTTGGTAACAGACTAGAACGCGGTGAATGTTTTTGGTGATTTTTTTTGATTGAAATTTCAGGTTTTACTGAACAATGTGGAAGTGGTGGTGAATTTTCATCACAAATTCAGAACATATCCTGAGATGCACAGAATTTGGGAGCAAGGGCCCTTGCTTTAACTAAAATGTCTGTGTTTAAATCATTTCATCAGGAAGTGAGAGACACTGTTTCAATCTCTCTTTGGGTCAACGCGAACTTCTCCCTGCCTCACTTCACACACTTCACTAGATCATCATGCTGCAAGGTGTTTTGGGTGGGCAGCTCTCAACCTCTGCTGGCACTGATTTCTCATTAAATTACTGAGATATCCTTTAGTGAAAAAACTGGAGCCTAGGTGCTTATTTCTGGAGCATGAGTACTCGGTAATTATCTTTTTATCTTTTTGTTAAAATACATATTTAACTTCTTAAAGTGGAACATCCTAACCAAGATATTTCCTGGGAAGACATGATTTCAAGTCAACCAAGTGGGGTCTCTTTCAGTCTCCCACAAACTGGGTATCGACGAGACTAGTTAAGCAATGAAAGAGAGCTTCTTGCTGTCTGTTTTGATAATAAAAGTATAAATTTATCCATAAGTTTTATTGGCTAACTTTATTAAAAATGCCCAAGATGGAAAGAAAATACTTTGTAGAACTGGGGAGAAATTAGTGAAGGGCAACAAGATTTATTGAACAAGGATGATGGAGTAACTTTTTTTATTGGGAATAATGGAGCAAGCTAAGACTCTTCATCCTCAAAAATGGTTTTCCTTGTTGGAATGTTTTAGGGGTCTATAAAAGCATGGGTGATATGGATGGGGATTGTTGTTCAGTATCTCTTCTATAACAAAACAATTACAGGGCATCAGACAAAATGCATGGCAGGTTTCAGAACAATCAGTCGAAGGTATTTTTTCAAAACATTGGATAAGAAGCCTATTAAATTCTCCACCAAAGTGTGTTGTAAAAGTGCGAGTTTACATGGGTGTAAGGGCAAACTGGATAACTGTATGGAAGAAAAATGCACTGAAGGTTATTGAATATATAGCAAATATAGCTTCCTTAGAAAATCACTGGCCTGAATATATTTGGAGTCTGAGAGACTACTAAGGGGGAGGTGTCGCATATGCGCCCTGTTCTTACCCTTCTGTAAGCGTCAGGTATGGTCATTGTTAGGGACTGAGCTGGACCCACCACCGGCCAAATGCCTTATTAATTCTGAATTAGAAAATATCTGGGGGAAAGGTGGTTCTGCCAAAAATAAATAAGTCAATACTTGTGAATATGCATTTTTGGCTGACCCAGACATTTTTTTAACTCCTGTTTTTCAGTTTGCTCAAGGGATTCGGCAAAGGAAATAGAATTAACGTGATATAGTCACAGTTGCTTCATTTAAACCTATATACAGTCTTATTGCTTCCACATGTAGATGTGTATTTGTGAATAAATAAGACATATCGATCACAAGAAAGACACATAATTTGATATGTATTTCCTTTTAAGAGCAGTCAGATCTAGGCCTTTTTCCAACTACTGTATTTCTGTTTGGTTTTGTTGTTTTTTTCTTTTTGGTATCATCCTTATTTTATCCTTGGATTAGCAATAAATCTCATTTCTAGAAAGAAAATAGAGTATACTCGACCATTTATCATTCCTAAATCTCAAAGTGAAAAGATCTCTCTTCTTTGAAACTCACAAAGCCGTGCAGCGGAGACGGAGTTTGATACATACCAGTAGGAGCTCTTATCCGTGTCCCAGAGGATCCTTCAGTTTGTGCTAACGCTGATGCCTTGTTTTGTACACAGGTCATGAATGCTCTAATGACCACGATTCATGTTGCCATTTCGAGACCAGGAGAGCACGCTGTGCCCCCCCTCGCTTTTACAAGACTAACTGACACAAACAATCAGGGCAAATCACAGGATATATGAAGTTGCTTTTATCATATCAGCACAGCTAACAATGCAACAATTAGAAGTGTGTAAGTGTTCCCATTATAAATACAGCGCTTGGCATTTGAGATCTCAGCTGTTAGACATCCCAGTAGATAAAATGTAGTGTTTTCTAGCTTATTTAAAAGAAATAAAAATAAAAATCAACATCTATTAAAATAAAATATTTCATGTTGGTCAAACTTTCTTTCAAATGGGATAATGAAAAAATTTAAACGTGCCAGGCCACCTGATCAATGATTTTAAATGGTGACACTGCTTTATATTGTGTAGTAAGTTACATTCAAACATAAAGGCGAACCGAGGGACTCAATTAGTTCAGCTTGAGCCAGGGAGGAGTAGCAGTGTACATTGCACATTGTTTTGCCTGCACGGTTGCTCTGCAAGTGCGTGAAGGAGAGGAGGGTGCAAGGGGCAGCATCCTCCCAGTCTGCTTTTCAAGGGTCACTCCGCTCCCACGTCGAGGACAGGCTCGTTTGCCCCCAGGCGTGGAACCTCCTTAACGGGAGTGCTGGGGAAATGTGGTTTCGAGCCTGCTGGGGTGGACTCATGTCTGCGTGGGTATGTCCAGTCCCACCTGGGCAGCGGCACAGCTCTCGCTGGTTGTCTCATCGTTCTGGTGCCCATTCAGGGAAGCTCTAAGACATGTATCGGTGTACGTGGTATCAGTATACATGTGTAATTTTATGCGTCGATTTATGCCTTGCTCTCTTCTCTTTTCCATATTTCCTGCAATTACACTGTTATTTACAAAATTAGTGCTGAACTCGATAGTAGTTTTAAATCTTCTCATTATAATATTGTTGTGTATTTTATCCCAAACTAGACCACTGGGACTGTAATTTTAGCAATTATAGATTCTTCCTTCTTATTTAGTCAAGCAGGAGCCCATCTTTGCTGAGTGTGTAGCTACGTTAATTGCTGAGTGGATTACATGGGACTCTTGTTAACAAGTTAGAAAACAGCACATATGAAAGAGGTGTATGAGCTGGTCATCGTAAAGTGTGTTTTTCAGGCAGTAGCATTTAAATAATGTATATGTATAATGTAAATGTATTTGTCTGATCTGAGCTTTNCGTGTTTTTCAGGCAGTAGCATTTATGTAAATGTATTTGTCTGATCTGAGCTTTGGAAAGCTTTGATAAAGTATAATGCAAAACACTAATCGGTGAAGTATCAAGAGTAGAACCGGGAGGGTAAAGATATTGCTGACAGATGGGTCTTCCGAGGCAAGATAGTGACTGAAGGGCTGTCTTCAGACAATGCAGTTTTCTTTTCTGCATTTTATGTCTAAAGAGAAGAATGCAGTGAGATGCTGAAGTTTGCTAATGACATTAAACAGTTGGGAGAAGTCAGTTCAAAGGAAATGATAATGTTCCAAATTACACAGCGAGATTAAGGGAATACACAGAGATGTAATCAAGATACAGAAGAAAATTAATTCTGAAACTAAAGCAAAAGTCAAGTTATAGCGAGGGTATAAAGTCATCTGGTAAATATCTACATTCTGTAGCATCAAATTTGTGAGCTTGAGTTATAAGTTGGCTTCTTTCTTCTTCCCCACACTTCTTTAGAGACCTAACAATCTTAGAGGTCTAAAATAGTGAGACAGAGAGGCCAAAGACTGAGACCGTGCAACTGCTTCTGCAGCTCTGAGAGGTTTGCTCTAAAAGTGTTCCTTTGAGCCGAGAGCGTTGGCTCCTTTGCTCTTTTGAGCTACTGGTGAAGTGTATTGGCCTCAGCTTGAGTATCAACCCCAGCTCGAGTATCAACCCCAGCGTAGGTATCAACCACACTGATGGAAATGACATTGTAGGAACTGAGTCATCAGTGCTAAGGAAATGAAATACAAATAAAAGCTCTGTGTCAAAGCATGAGCTGGGAAGGAACTGAGCTCACAATTTCTTTTCTTTTCATCTCTTTATTTATCCGTATGGATGACTGCAGGAATTCTAGAATTTTTAAAGCATTAAGGAAAGTGGTAAGGAATGCACAGTTTATAGTACACTGAGGGTTCATGAGACATCTACTAAGTTGGTTTTGTTCCCCTTTATTTACTTCGCTTTTGATCATGAAAGATCTTTACCAGATCTTTTACAATGATTAAATTACGTCAGATATAATTATTCTTTATTTGGTGGAAATTCAGATATCAGATTAAAACAAATTCCACTAAAATACTGTGCCTGTTGCTTTGTCTGAATTGCAATGAAAAAATAATTACTATTTTTGGAGTGTAGATTTGGATATATGAGGTTGTCTCTCTATTCAAGTTATGCAAGAATGGAGTTTTAGACCACTTTATTAAATGCAAAACTCTGTTATTTTTTATATATATATATACACACACTGTATACATTCTGTAGGCTGCTGGAGAATCCATACACTATTTAGAGAGAGGTTCAAGGACTAAACATAAGTGTCTGATGGTTTTTACATGCTGTAGGATACCCACTCTTCAGCTGTTACTCCACACAGGCATAAGTCTCCCTCAGATCCTTTGTCAGGTGTGCCCGCCCTATGCAAAGGCTGTAATTTGTTTTGGAGATACGTTGTTATTACAGGAATCATTTACCGTGAGGACCTGAAGTGCTTTATGTCTGTTGATCTGCAGTCTCCGTGAGATACTGATGTCCCTTCATCCCCAGATTAGTGTGTTTAGGTCATTTACTTGATGAAATACTTTTATATTTGTGATATTACCTGATTTATGTAAGATTAAGCATCCCCATTTAAATATATCCATGCTATTTCTTTTCCTAAGAAGGAACGAACCAAAAAAAATCGAGTACCAGGTGCTGGTACAAGCTGTTGGAATGACTTGAACATATATGCCTTGGCTGGCTTCTGATTTTGGCAGATAAAGAATGAAGATTTCTTGTATTAGTAGTCCTTCTTGCTTCACCCTGAAAAAATACAAAGGATGTAAAATGAGGGAAGCGACACCTAAATATGTCACATACAAGAAAGTTGAGTGGGAACAAATTTTCCTGTATATCTTTTTCCCACGTGTTCAATTTTTTCGTAAATATTAGAATACGTGAAATACTTTGCTCTGTGGTGTTCCTTAAAACATTTAACAAAAATATTGGTCTTCTGTGACTGCACCTATTACATTTTATTGTTCCATTAATTTTTTGTCACAATACATGACACACATGCATCATAGATCACACAATTGATATATGCTCCCATTCATCTGATGTGCCACATAAATCACTTCAGATGGGGGTGTAATATTTTAAAGGATTGACAGAACCGGTTCAGCCAGAATTGTTTTTCTTTTCTCTTGCTGAGATGATTCGGTGGAAATAAAGAGTGGAAAGGTTCTTGGTAGGTCAAAATTTTATGGTTCTTAAGAGAAGAAAAAGGTGCAAGTAATCATTGACTCTGCACATAATTGACCTTGACATTAAAATCATTGAGCGTAGGTAGTCTATCAATAGAAGCAATACAGAAAGACGTGTTCATAGTGCTGGAACAGAGAAACTATGCTTAACCTAAGACTTCTCACAGCAAACAAAATAAGAATCAAATATATTGCATTCTGGAGAGCATCGTGTGACTGAGTTGGACAGTACATATTACCCGTCTGAAGATATCTGAGATACCCTATGAAATACCCAGCCAAACCTTTGAACAGCTATTGAATAAGAAAGCTTCAGACAGCTTTTCTCTCTAACTCTGAATGCAGAAGTTTTACAGGCTAATGATTTGACCTTTATGTTGAGTAAGAGAAGCACTTGATTTTTCAGGAGTGCACAATACGAATGAAATGTGATCTCCTTTACAAATCAGTATTTAGTCCCCAGAACTCTCTTGAGAGCATTGCTATATTAAATACATATTATAGGGCAGATACAGCTAAACTTTGGGAGTGGATGTGTATGTGGTTAAGCATTTCGTTTCCTATATGCCAATGGAACATACAACATCCAAACTTAATGCTTTCAACAGTTAGGACTTTACCCACTGAATTAAATACGCATTGCGAGTGCTCGCCGGCTTCCAATTCTAACAGGGTCCACTGTGTCCTCCAAGGGAAAAAAAGTATTGTGCTTACTAGTAAGAACTTTCCATCAGCTTTATTTTTTATTAATTTTTCATTTCTCCTTGTATTTGCCTTTCAAATAGACTACACCTTTGCCTATTTTATTTTAAGATCCCAGCCTTTCTTAATTGACCTTTTCATCATGTTTGGATTTGGCAGGTGAGATACTGCTCATCATCCTGGTAGCGCTGGGAATTTCAGTACATTCCGCCGTTGCTATATATTTCTTAAAAATTATCAAATATGGTCTTTTTGGAAGAAAAAGGTGGGAATTTATAACCTTGCTGAATAACTCATGATAATTGTTGTAATGAACCCTGTGTCTTACTAAGCAGCAGAGTTTCCTAACCCGCGGGGGAGCCGCACCGCCCTGCCCACGTGCCACACGGGAGGGAAGTGGCCCATGACCACGTCGGAGAGCAGCATTAATTCCCGGTGCAACTTTATGATAGATGTCCATGTCGGTGAGATTTATGAGTTGATGATCAGGTCTGAGCTTAAAGGAGGTAGTTCAGTTGACTTCATCTTTCACATATGGAGGTCCAGAGAATCTGTCTTAACTGTGCAGTTTTAAAAATTTGCACTACTGTTGTGCTTTATTCCATCGGGAATTCTGGTTTTGACAATAGCTTTGTGCATCTTTATGGCAGATTTTGTCGTAATGCCAAAACTTTGCGAACTTTAAAGTACTATTATTTTCTGCATGTATAATATATATTTTGTCTTAACTGAGAAATCAATAAATTAACAACATTTTCCCTTTTTTTAAAAAGAGCATAGTCAATACACTGCAGCCATGTCTGGCCATAGGCAGTTCCAGAGTGTCCACGTTTTCATTTATTGGGAGGAAATTCTCACTCGCGGCTTGTGCTCACAGCGTAGGTTGTTTTTTTGCAAAATTATTTGCACATCTTTCATAAATTTCAAAGGTTTTAGCATGCAACAGGAAATAATTATTGCCTACCATAACAAAGAAACCGATGAGGCAGGTCATGCACTGCCCCCACCATTAGCTTTTTAAATATGGCCAGGTTCAAAAGCCGTGACTTTAAATGACAGGAGGCTTTGGCTTGCTCTGCAAGCAGTCTCTCCCTCTGCTTCAGGTCCACTTCCAGTTGCCAATACCTTCCTTTTATGCGGTGTGGAAGAAACGACTGAACTTCCTGTTGCATCTGGGATGTTAGTGAATAAGAATCCTTTAAAATGATGTTGATCCTATTGAGATTTTTAACTTTGCAGCAATTCAAGCAGAGCAATTTAGATGCTTGAGAGACATAGCTAATTAGAAGTTTTCCTGCCTGACCTAAGTGGATTGAACTGTGGGAATGCTGATATAAACAAGTTACTGTATAACCCAGAAAGGTTATTTAAATTGTTGGTCAGGAAATAAAACAAATGAAAGAAATTAGGCAGATAAGTTAATAATTCAAGAAGGATTGATACTGGTTAGCATATATAAAAAGGAATTACTCGTATAAATTAGACAATATAATATATCAGTAAATATAGGTAAGAAGTATTTGAATATGTACAATTATTAAGATCAACATGTAATGCCTGGTCACTTGGTGTGTATCCTGAGTGAAGTTTGGGGGTTTTTTGGAACTGGGTGGAAGGTTATGAAATGGCCCACGGCTCCATTATACCTTTGACAAATGACCAAACAGCCTGGATAGTTTCTTCCTTCTTTACTAAAGGCTCTAGTAGAGCCTCATAGAAATATTTCTTTCATTTTTTTTCCAATTTCAGCTTTTGGCTGGACCAGTTAAGTTTCTCTTTATTGAACAGTGCAAGTACTGTCCCAAACTGGAAAGTGTCTTAAAACTGGACTTTCCCATTTGAAGAGAAGCCCCACCTTCTTGTGATTTCTTCTATTTCACTAGTTACTAAGGCTTCTACTTCAGCTTTGCACCAGTTTTTCCTTCTTTACCGTTTTGTGCCAGTTAAAACACTCAGCAGGCAATGACAGGTACGGCATTCCTCCTCCAGATCCACAAGAACTTTAGCAGCTCATATTCCCCCAGGCTGTCTCAGCGTGTCTGATCTGATAACTATTAAGTTTCAGCAAATATCTGCTATTCCTGTACATAATTGCATTACTAATGTTATTATTAATTTGCAATAAGCAAAGAAAAACAGAGGGCCAGAGGTAAACAACACTTCCAGACTGGCGCCTCCAAGTTGTGTCGCTTCTTTTTATTGCAACAGGAAAGTGACTTTCAACTCCTGTTTGTTTTACGTTGGGTGCGTGGTCTGCAGGATGACTGGACTTCTTAATAGTTGTGGTGCATTGGGTTTCTCTTCACAACTTTTTTACTCAGGACACAGTTAAATTATCCCTGCAATTCCAAAAAAAAAAAATGTAGGCGCAGAAAAGGGATTAGTCCCATTCCTGGTAGCAGTATTGATCAGTAGCGAGTATACCCGATACAGCCATCAGTTTGAGACGTTCAGTGGCCACCGGCTGTCAGTACCTGGGAAGAAAAACCAGAGGAAAGATGACTCTGCACATGTCTTGTTGGCAGTATATTTCCCTAAGCATTTGCTTCTGGCAATTTTCAGAAAGAGGACACTGAGCTGATGGATTTTGTGACTGAGCCAATATGGTATTACATATATCTCCCTGAGCCGCTTTCCTCAGTTTTTTCACTACTTTTTGTTTTTCTTATTTTACAAACTGATCGTATTTGTTCAGGAATGTCATGGAGCAGATGAGAACCCTCTGTCCCGTGGACATCTTAGACCTCAGGATGTATTGGGAACTATCGCAAACATCTTTCTTTCCCTGCCCTGGTAGATACTTCCTCTCCTGGTTATCACTGTACGTTCCATGACAAATTTCACAGGAGCTATAAAAAGGGTCATTTCTGGTTTATCCTAGAAGCAGTTAATCTGTTATGCCAAGAAGGCAAGTCTCCCAAGGTCCTCCCTCGGCTTGGATAGAGTTTCATCATTCTATCTCCTTTTAGCTTTCAACTGTTCCTCACCTGTCTCTGCCAAATGGCTGGAATGAAACTTTGTAAAAGGACCAGCCACTAAACTGAGTGACATTAGTGACAGAAGTTCTAAGTTGTTTAGCACCATTGGTTGGTTGCTGGAAATAGGG
>VUYV01000047.1:4086148-4110195 GCA_008711295.1 Anarhynchus alexandrinus
TGGCACAGGCTGCCCAGAGAGGTGGGGGAGTCTCCCACTCTGGAGCCATTCCAAACCCGCCTGGACGCCGTCCTGTGCAACTGCTGTAGGTGCCCCTGCTCTGGCAGGGGGTGGGACTGGATGATCTCCAGAGGTCCCTTCCAACCCTGACCAGTCTATGATTCTGTGATCCTTTTTAGTCACAAAGAACATCCAAAGCTCTTTTCCCTCGGCCAGGAATTTCTACACAGATGATGTCTCCAGCTCTCCAGCATCCAGCCCAGGAGCTTTCCTCCTTAGCATTTTTTTTTTTTTTAATTATTATTTTATTAAGAACAGAGCTTCCAGAACCTCTTTGGCTGTGCCCCAGGCTTATTTGCAGCTTTTCTTCTCTGCTTCGCTGGTCTTTCTACTTCTCTCTTATTAATAGAAAAACGGTCACAAAATAATACTCAGTGAAACTCCTCTTCCCAAATGTCCTGTGCATATCCGATCAAGCTGAATAGTGACGAGGGAAGTCTCAAATTGTTTCAGCTACCTGGTTCCACAAAGGAGCTTACCGGCTTCTTACCAGTATCTTTAATGAATTCGCACAGACAGCTAATTCTAAGACCTATCATCCACTCAAGAAGCAGAACATAGCAAGCTTATAATCAAAGCAGCTCACTTTTGGATTATTGAGTATTTAACTCCACTATAAATAGGCTGCAGACAAAGAATTGTTCAAAGAAATTAGAGAAAGATTTAAGACAAGAGATAGTTATTTTGCAATGTTGAGAAGCCAAAAGAATTATTAGGCTTCATTCTTAATGTATATTTACCACAGATTTTTTTTTAGCTATAGAAATGGGGGGGAAAAGTTTTTTTTAAAAAAAAAAAAAGGACTTTTTTTTTTTTTTCTGAGGCTTCCTTTCATAAAGCTGTTTATTCTCCAGAAGCATTTCACTGTCTTTCCTTTGATGTGTTAGTATATGTCTTTATTTCTGGGTGGTTTTCCCCTGTGAAAACAATGTATGCCTCCACATTTCTTTAACAGGAGCTGTGTGCGTGAATATTTTTTCTAATTCTTTTGATAAGTGAATAGTTTTGCACAATTTCAGTTATGTAACAATATTCATAATTTGTTCTGTTAGTAGAGAATTTTTTTTTTTAGTAGTACTGGGATGAGTTCAATATTGTGGAATTTGTAATTACACAGTTTGGGAAGAAGGATAGTCTCCAGTCACCTATTTTTTTATACTGCTATAGTTATAGTTTTAGTAATTAAATGTAGAGTTAATTAAGTATGGGTTAAATCCATTCACTGATAGTTCTTGCTTTCCAGTTGAAAACTCTCTGAATTTATGTATGTGCATATTTCCTAACCTATACATGCCTGCATATCTATGTCTTTATTTCCCTCTTATTTTCCCTGGTTTCTGGACACACTAAAGACTTGTGAAAAATATTAAAAAGAGGAAGAATAATGTCTGAAACAGAGAGGCGCATGTTTTATTCATGCGGAGAGCTGTTTAGGTCCTGGAACAAAACCATTAAATATTCTATACGTTGTTAGCAGAGGATGCTTGTTTCATTCCTTGTCAGTTCCATATCTTCTTCTGTTCTTAACACAGTTCCCTGCTCCTCCCTACCGATCCCAGCTCTGGTTACTCGCGTATTGAGATTTTTCCCTTTTTACTTTCATTCAGACTCCAGATCTGAGACCGGTGTTTGACTCTCTTGCCCCTGAGGCTGGAAGAATACCAGAACAGACGCAGCCCTCAGTGACTGCAATCATATATCTATTTCATATCTTACTCTCCGATGACATTGCGGAAAGATTGCAAACCACTCTTAACACGCATAATTTTAGTAGTTCAAGTGAACGTGCTTTTTGGTATATTCCAACTGTGTAGCCGTTTTAGGGACAAGAATACTTACAGAAACTTAGTTTTTAAAATGACATTGCAGAATTTTTTTTTCTTTAGATGCAGAATTTTAATATTCACATCAGAAAATAATTATAGTTATTGCAGCCATCCAAATACATGACAGAAACATAATATGTGATCTATGGTTTCAGACAATTATTTCAGCCTGTAAGCGCTGAATAACAAATGCCCCAAAGGATCCCTTACAAAACTAGAAACTACAGACCAAGGATTATTTACAGAAATAGTTCACAGGGTATTTCCAAAGGCAACAATAAAAATATTTGCAAAAAATGGCAGTCTTCTTATGTGTAAAAATTGGATCTGAAATCATCTAGTAAATTGTTAATTATTTATCCATCTCTACTTGGGAGTTCAACTAAGTGTAATTGGTTGGTCCCTAATGAGATGCAGTGAAGATTCACATTTTCCCTGTTGTGTTGATAAAAATCAAATTAGAAGAACCTCTGCATCTGCGTGTCAGTGTTGTGTATGCAGATAGGCTAATTTCAGCTGTGCTGGGCAAGGTCTGTAAGGGCAGCGGGAGAGGAAAAGAAGGTTGGGAGCAGGAGGAGGTGCTAAATTGGTGGCAGTGTTCTTGTCTTTTTCTATTTTGATAGAAATGCAAATTGAATACTTACTCTCTGAGTTAATGGCTGGTCTCCAAACAGCCAAAGTGTCATTGATGTGTGCTATCCAGTTTTCCAAAGTATCAGTAAGAAAAAAAAACAAAAACAACACACAAACCACAAAAAAAGTAGATTTAATCATTTGTGGAATTGGGAATACAAAAGTGCATTTCTACAGGAAAATAAAATGCGACTTGTGATTGGAGCTATAGTCCAAAGTCATGCATAAGAATTCAGTGTTATATTGGGGCACACTTTTCCTTAGGTTGCTGTGCTTTGAGCCAGTGCAAATTATCTGCATGCTGTGCTATAGGGAGAAAAAAAAAAAAAAAACAATCAAAAAACCCCAAACAGATAAATTTCCTTTTTTATTGTGTTTGTATGATTTTCATCGTAACAAAACTGTGCTGTTTTAATGAATTCTAAAACCCTAAACTTTAAGGACCTCACGTCATTAGTATCTTGCACTCTATGCCTCACAAGTGATATTCAGTAGAGGAATGTTCCCTGTATGTTTTCTCTGCCTTCTTTCATTGCTTTCCTGGTCTTTAGCTCTTACAGCTTGTGTTTCAACGGCCATTACAGCCACAGTGACTACAGAGTCTTTAGCAATACTCTCCTACTTCAAGTTTTTACAATAAACACATCTTTATTTCAAACAGGGATTAAAATAAGATATTCACGTAGCCCAACAAAAATAAGATGCACATTTCTAAAGAGGCATTGCTGACATGTGCAGTACTCGGGTTGTGCGGTGTGAGACCGAAGCAAGGAGGAAAGAAAAGACGTTCGCAAAAGCCAACAGGTGTGATTAATGACTCGTGGTGAACCTTGGTTCACCAAGGCTGAAGCCTTTCTGCTGTTTGACCCTCTTGCTGGTCTCTCAGAGCTGCCCTCCATGCCCTGGCCCTCTACCCATCGCCTGGGGTTACCTTCCCACCGACCTGCCCATCTGCTGCCCGTTCCCTGCTGCCCGTCTGCTCTCAGCTGTCCTCGGTGACTGCTGGAAATTCACCTCCAAGGTTTATCAGGTTCAACCACCTTTTTAAAAGTCGTGCTTTTGGAACAGGGAGTAGTGGCTTCCTGGACCTTGAGCCACGTTGAAAGTAGAGTCAATGGGAGCAGAGCATCTCGTCTTCTTTCCCCCGGCTATAGCTGTCTTCAGCAAATTTTCAAAATAATGATAGCAATAATAATAATAATAAAACATCCCTGCATTTGTAACGTGGTGATTTAAATTTTAGTGCAAACAGCACGTCCTAGTGCAGATTCTCTGGTCTAAACACCCAGAAACAGCATCTCCAGGGTGCGTGCAAATCTCCCCCCAGAGGTTTAGATTTCTTTTGTGGTGGGAGCTGCCAGAGGGAAGAAATTAAAAGAGCTCTTGTGACACAGTCCAGAATGAGACTGTTCCCTGTGGCAGGCTTCTGCCCCAAATGCTGCCTGCTCGTGTATCTCAACACACCTGGTGGCCATCTGACGAGGAGAGCTCTGGCAGAGGATTGAACAATGCCACGTTGTTATGAGCACATTCAGCTAAAAATCCCAGTGTTGCGTACAATCGCATAAGCTATTTTTGTTACAGATCTATAAGCTGTGCTTAACAATTCCTTTATCAAAAGGCATTTTGAAGCATTGAGCAACAAACCAGGAGGACCTTGATTTCCTTATTGTTTCATGGAAATGTTTTGTTTTGGAGATGCATGCGGAAGTGCTTAGTTTTGTATTAAAAAATACAAATGACACTTAGAAGACTGACATGTGAAATGGAGTCTAAATTAACTTCATTCAAGAGGCACAGCATCAAAATATAAAGCATAAAACCAATTTTTTTTTTTTTTAGTATTATGGTATAAATTCAAAGGATGAATCTTGATTTATATCAATGTAAATTAATAGAATTTGACCCAAAGTCACTGTCTTATTACAGTATTTGTTAACTTGTCCTTGATAAGTGTATTAGAAGATATTTATCACTATGAAAGCGCTACTATAATTAGTGTCAAATCCAAGTAAATAAAAGATTATAGTTAACTGTCAATAACAAGATTTATTTAGTTTGCTGTGGCCTTAAATTAAAGCTGTAGTAGCTACATGGCCTTGTAGAAATACAGCAATCAGATCTACTGCATCGGAGAAAGATCAGAGTCTACCTCACGCATTTCTTTTCCCAAATACATAAACAACAGTCCTCAGAGAATAAAGTAATTGGATATGTATGTATGGAGTTCTTGTCACTAAATTTTATTATTTAATACAAATAGTTGTCTACTGAAGGTAAGAACAGAGAGAACAAATGATTGTATTCCCTACTATAGCTTCTCCTAAAACAAGCTATTTTTTGTACATGTTTGTTGAACATAAAAATTACTATAAATTCCTACTGTTTTGTGCAATTAGGTTAACTGGGCTTTTGGCTAGAAAAATAGGTTACACTTGGGAGTTTGTTAGCATGGTCATTTCAAATCTGGATACTTATTCAGTGGATTAAAATCCCAATGCAAGCGGGGTTGGTGGGTTGGTTTTTCTTTGCACTTCATGTTTCATAGCATCTTTTCATAAAGTTGTCTGCTATTGCATTATTTAGTGTAGCATCCAAATTGACGGAAATGGAAGCTTCAAAAGCTTTTAGGGAGGAATATGTGGTATTTTCCCCAAATATTGTGAGTCAGAGTGGGTCAAATCCTGTACAACAGTAGTTGTAACTTCCACTGAAAGCAACTGGAAGGACAGAGGGGAACTCTGGTGAATTTTAAGGGTATGCTGCCAATGCTTTTCAAAGGAGCTCTGACAGAGTAAAGCCATCTGGATGAGGTGATCTTAAATAAGAAAAGGAAGTAGTTAGAACATAGCTCTCCTCTTCCTGTAAAGTCAGCAAAGGTCCAATTTTGTTCCCCTCATTCAAGAGAAATCCCTTCGTTCTACCAACCAGCGAACAGAAAAATATCCCTCCAGTCTTTCCACCTTTAACTGCTGACAGTCTAATGGAAATCGGACGGAGGATCCCTCTTATTCAGAATTTCCTTTAATTTTTGTAAAAGTTGTACCTAACTGTGATCCTGTATTTTTGCAAGATGACCATGCAGTTTTAATAGTCAGTATGTAAGATGCCAGTTTTTAAATTAGTAGTGGAAGTATTCAACTGTGTCTGATTTTACCCTGTGACTGCAAGAGCCACTGACTATAACCTTTTTCTTCTTTGTTAGAACCAATCATATATTGATATCTTAATTTCCTGCTTCACTTTGGCAGTAAGGCATTTTCATCAGCGCCTTTGAAGGGTACTAATAGTAGAGTCAAACTCATTTTCATCAAATTGTGGGATTTTGGAAATATGACTCAATAGTTCATCCAATAATAGTTCATCTATATGAAAAATGAGTCTTGACCCTGCTCTGTACCAGAGATACCGGACAGTTACTGTGTGCGTTGTGTAACTGAGAGCTACAGATTATAGAATCATAGAATCATAGAATGGTTTAGGTTGGAAAGGACCTTGAAGATCATCGAGTTCCAACCCCCCTGCCATGGGCAGGGAAACCTCCCACTAGACCAGGCTGCCCAAGACCACGTCCAGCCTGGCCTTGAACACCTCCAGGGTTGGGGCATCCACAGCTTCTCTGGGCAACCTCTTCCAGTGCCTTACCACCCTCAAAGTGAAAAACTTCTTCCTAATGTTCAATCTAAACCTGCCCTCTTCCAGTTTCAAGCCATTCCCCCTCGTCCTATCGCTACATGCCCCAGTAAGAAGTCCTGCCCCAGCTCTCCTGTAGGCCCCCTTTAGGTACTGGAAGGCCGCAATGAGATCTCCCCGGAGCCTTCTCTTCTCCAGGCTGAACAGCCCCAACTCTTTCAGCCTCTGCTCATAGGAGAGGTGCTCCAGCCCTCGGATCATCCTCGTGGCCCTCCTCTGGACACGCTCCAACAGGTCCATGTCCTTCTTATGTTGGGGACTCCAGAGCTGGACGCAGTACTCCAGGTGGGGTCTCACGAGAGTGGAGTAGAGGGGCAGAATCACCTCCCTCGCCCTGCTGGCCACACTTCTTTTGATGCAGCCCAGGATGCGGTTGGCCTTCTGGGCTGCGATGGCACATTGCTGGCTCATGTTGAGCTTCTCGTCAATCAGCACACCCAGGTCCTTCTCCTGAGGGCTGCTCTCCAGCCCAGCCTGTATTTGTGCCTAAATGGGAACATTATTTCCTCACTCCTGTAACCTCCAGTTAGATGTTGGGATACAACCCTTTCAGCTTCAAGAGATACCAGGCTACTGTCCATCTGTCAAGGCAGAGATTTATTTAACTAAAAAGGTGTGAGATCTGAGCAACCGAACCGTAATTACCCAAATGACTTCCCTATCAATTAGCGGTTCCTTCGATCAGCTGGCCGCTGCAGCCGGGGGTGATCGGTGCCTGTCTCCCCACAGCAGTGCAGACAAACCCAAGGACCCTGCCTTCATCTTCTCCTAGAAACCTTCCTGCCTCCTTGGATGCGTGGCATGATCTCTTTCAGCTGCTTGATTGCTAACTTTGTTTGCTAATTTTGCTAAATATATGCTCATACATAAGCTGCAGCAGTCTGATTGCTAAATTCAAACAAAACAAACATTCCTTGATTAACATACTAATGGCCGTACGCAGCACCTTGACTGCTTCCCTATTTCTCTTTTTTCCATAAGCCTTTTCCGCCAGAGTTTCCATGGCTAAGATGTAAGCCTGTGTGTCAGTGAGACAAAGATTCGGGGCAACGGGCAGCACCTACGTAGCATCTCTCTTGGGAATAAAGTTCACTCTCTCTTGATTCAGTTCAGCGATTTCTGCTGATCTGTGTTCTGGTACATGGCATGCAACGAGGCTGAAGTCTGTAATTGTCCAGGGTGCAGCAGAAGGAGATTTATGTTGGGTTTTATTTGTTTACAAAACGGCAGAGATGCATGTAATTGGAGAAGGGAAATTTGGTTGGACAGTGCTGTTAGTATGTATGTAATATTTTGTTATAGAGAGTTTATTACTCTGCTGTTACACCTTCTTACTAGATGGTGTTTAAACCATCGTGAAAATACAGTTCAAACAGACAATTTGGCCAAAATGCTATACTGTGTAGTTTTAGCTGCCATAAGAGGAATTACCTACATTTAAGGCTCTGTGACTTAATTAAAAATTTATTACCAAATGGGAAACCACTGCAGAGTCACAACGCTAGAACTATGTGTTCTGCGTTGCTTAAACCCCTGAAATGCCACCATTTAAACAAGAATTGGACTAACGAGGACACTGTTTTAAGTGGTGGGGTGAGGGGATGATTCTGTTTAGTGATGAACGTAGGAGATGTCTTCCCTTAATGTGGTTTTGGATGCTCAGGATTGATCAGAAATTGTCAGCTCTGGGACAAGGTGCTGCATTATGAAGAGCTCCTCAGAGGTGATAGATACTGTTTCTTATGGATGGCAGTGCTGAAGCTAGATGGCCACCAAGACAGGTTTTATATATTATCACAGCTAAGTTTAGGAGGTGATGGTACTTTGTCTTAATACATCAGCATTCTAACAAGACCTCACCATACGAAACAACAGTGTTCATAGCACACTATAAATCATTCTTAGCAGCACAATAAGTTTTCGTAGGGCGTCCTGATGGGTGTCAGATCTCAGCAGAATTCTTCATACGTCTGAGAGAGACTTAACTACCAGATTTCTTCTTGTCTGTTTACGTGAAGTGATAAACGAAATGTAAGAGCATTTTTGACCAGCTTATGTCACACAGAATTCATGTACTAAGTTTCAGTTTAAAGGCCTAGAATTTGCATTTTAATTGTAAGCAGTATTTGTACTTTGTAGTAATTTCTAAGCCTTTTTTTTTTTCCCTTGAAAAATCTTGATAAGAATCTGTCAACACAATTACCTTTTTTTTTCTTTTAATTGGGTTTGGATTTGTGCAATACAACATAAGAGGGAGATAAGAATTAACAGTTTTAAATAAGGAAAACCAGAACCATTTACTAAGAAGATTTTGTTAAAAGGGAACTGGTAAATGAATGATAGGCTATCACAAACAGGAAGCGATTGTAACTCTTTTATAAAAGAGAATCTATGGGAGAAATTATGAATAGCTGGAAAACAGGATTTTGGCATGATTCCCACTGATTTTCCTGATAGCAAGGTTAATTCTCAGCATTTCATTTTCAAACATTTTACAAATATTAATGGAGCTTCACAACGTCCTGCTGGAGTATCTGCGAGTTAATAGCTTGTGTGAGCAGATATTGCAGGACTGCAGTTAAATCTCTGACATTCCTGATCTCATCTTGGACTCGGAAAAGAGACTTTCCCCTTCACAGGTTGTATCTTCCTCAGAAGCGCAGAGCCATTACCCTTCTACAAACTTCTCCTCACCTGTGCGGTTCGTTCGGTTTGATTTGCAGTTAATCTTTCCGCTCTGCTTCTCATGCTCATCGTCGGCATGGCACGCTACTAGAGGCAATCGTGTAAGGGCTGTACAACTCTGAAACCTGACAGTTGTAATGGAAACACAACAAACTGTCACTCTTTAATAGCACCAGGTCTATTACTACAATTGCAGCAGAGCCTGTTCATAAAACAAGCTGATTTTCTTTATATACTCGTAGTTAATACTGAGATATATGTGCTGTCAGTTGAAACACGGCTAATATTTTTAATGCTTCTTAGGTTTTTATCTTGCTGCAACAGTCTACAAGCAGAGACATATAGATCCCTGAACAAAGACAACCGTCAGAGACATCAAATCCACATTTGCCTTTTGGTATAGAAGAGAAATAACGGATTCCAAACCCATTCAGGCTGAAGGAAATTGTATTCACTTTAACACCTCAAGACATTTGTAAAAGCAGTTGAAAAACAGCTGCAGGCTATTCAAGAAGTTTGATGAGTGGCAAAGTCCTAGAGGTGGCTATAAAGCGCCGTTAGACAAAGAGACTGGGGGCACCGTGTTGGTCCTGTCTTTCCCTTCCTGCTACAGAAATAAAAATAAGGCAATGGGGAAGAGGCAGGAAAATGGGATGCCGGCACTTTGGAGTAGATAGGAAAACACCTGGGATAGGTGGTGTAGGAGGATGTGGGGCTACAACTCTGAAAACCAGAGAGAGGAGTAGAAGATGTGAGTGAAAGCACTGGAGGAGGATTGGAGGGCTTAAAGGCAGGAGGCGGTGAGAAGAGCTGCTGCTGTTGAATTCCCAACGTAAGGCAAGAAAGCAGCACGCTCCTGGGAAGGGAGAAGCACAGGGTTCAACTGTTGGAAACAGCGCAAAGACCAGGAAAGTAGTGAGTCAGAAAGTGAAAAGGTCCTTACTCGCCAAGGACCAAGAGAAAAAGAGGTGTTTCATAAGCACAAATTATATTAAAAAATGGAATGATATCTTGCATCTTCACCCATCCACCCCAAAACTCCAGGTTGCTATAATCTTCCCAGGAACCCCCAAACATCCCTTTCCCCTTCCTAACCCAAGCTTTCCTTCCAGACCTGCCTCCGCTGCCGTCCTTCCCTCCACACTCCGCATTTCCCCATAGCTGCTCTCCGGCTCCCCGCCTGCCTCCCTGCAGCGTCCCCGAGCCCCGGCTTGTCCCCTCACGGGTCACCCTGGTGGGCAGCCCGTCTGCTGGCCCTCCTCCGTGCTCTCCCTGTGTTCGCTGGCAAGGCAGAGGATGCGAGCCGAGTGCCGAGCCTGCTGGGAAAAACCAGAAAGGGAGGTTTTTTTCACAGCTTCCCTGTTAGCGGAGGCAGGGAAATAAGTTTCTCACCTGCCAAGCTATTGATTTTCACAAATCTTGTCAGAATTTAATACCTTTAAAACTCCCAACCTTCAGTTTGGTTGAAATAGGCCAACAGCTTCCAAAATTGTAAACCGACTGTTCAAGTGGAAAAACACTTGAAAAATGTAGCTGTGTTTTGAAGAGGAATGCTCTTCTTTTTTTAACGTTATTCTTAAATTCTTCATTATTGTGAGTGCATAACTGCACATACAATGTGTTCCTTTCAGGTTGAATTCCCACTCTGAATTATACATGAACAAAAAGGAACATCCGATGGCTTTGCCGTGAAAAGATGTCATGTCAAGTCCCAGCGTTTCTCTTGCAAATTTTACATATGCCTTTTGATTTTGGAGATGATGAGACACACAACATTTGCTACAGTAGCTGCATTATTAGACAAGAGCATCTCTGCGGGACTCAGGGACAGGAGGTTGGCCTCAACACATGGGTGCAGACAAAGCTGACTTTACATCCAAGAGAGATCAGTGCAAGATATATCGCATGTTTCTATAGATACCTATGTGTTTGTATACGTTAATGTGAATATCATAGAATCATCGAATGGTTTAGGTTGGAAAGGACCTTGAAGATCATCGAGTTCCAACCCCCCTGCCATAGGCAGGGACACCTCACACCAGACCAGGCTGCCCAAGGCCACGACCAGCCTGGCCTTGAACACCTCCAGGGTTGGGGCCTCAACAACCTCTCTGGGCAACCTGTTCCAGTGCCTCACCACCCTCACAGTGAAAAACTTCTTCCTAATGTTCAATCTAAACGTGCCCTCTTCCAGTTTGAAGCCATTCCCCCTCATCCTATCACTACATGCCCCAGTAAAAAGTCCTTCCCCAGCTCTCCTGTAGGCCCCCTTTAGGTACTGGAAGGCCGCAATAAGATCTCCGCGGAGCCTTCTCTTCTCCAGGCTGAACAGCCCCAACTCCTTCAGCCTCTCCTCATAGGAGAGGTGCTCCAGCCCTCGGATCATCCTCGTGGCCCTCCTTTGGACACGCTCCAACAGGTCCATGTCCTTCTTATGTTGGGGACTCATAATATCTATTAGTCCAGTACCACTTAGCAGCCTGCCCAGCTGAACGGTGCAACTGGAGCAGATAAGCAAATTGAAGCCCGCGCAGACTTTCTGTCTATTGACAGGTTATTTTTAAACCACCCCCTGTATTCCCGCAGAGCAGTTTAGTTTCACGGCTACTTGCTGCACCTGCTAACAGACACAGAGGAGCTGGATGCCGGTTGTTTTGCTGCTCCTCCTCTTAAGCACCACACATCGTTATCTGTGTGGCTCCCGCATCCTTTATCGGCGCTGCTGCTGCTCTCTCCTTCGTGCCAGTGCCACCTGGTCCCACGGCGAGGTGATAGACGGTAACAGCCTGCCTAAGAGGGAAGGCAGGAGAGAGAAGGTGAACGGGAAAAAACGTGAAAGAAAAAAAAAAAGCTTAGAGAAAGATAGTCACGCATATATTTACAGTCTTCCAGAGCATATTTGCATTACAGCCCCAAAGGATAATACGACCACCTCCTCCCCTCTGTCGTTCCTTACTCCTCACGCCGTGTCTCCCACGTCTTTCAAACCTGCTAGAAGGACAGGGAACAAGGTCGCTTTTTCCTTGGCCAAGAGAAAAGCTGATGCATGGAGCTTCTGGCTGGCTGGCGCCTGCACACAGAATACTCTCAATCTGCAACGCGTGCGCTTTCCCTAGGGACGGGAGACTTAACAACTGGTTTGCATTTGCAAACTATAATACAAGGTTTTAGCGCGATACGCTGAATGTGACAATTCCAGAGCCCTGAATTATACAAAGGAATCTCAAGTCTACGTTCAGATCTATGTGTAAATGGAATTATATACTGAATTATTGCTGCCTACCAGTTTCCTAACAGAATCACAAGGAAAAAAAAAAAAAGTGCTGGAGTACTACTGCTTTATCTCAGAAAAGATTTTAAAACCTATTACTTTAAGTAATCATTCTTATTCAGCTATTACGGAAAATGGATGGGCCTGGGGTTCTCTACTGAAAGTGTTATTCCCTTGGGTGTAGATGTTGATACTGTACTCTTTATTTTGTTTGTGCTAGAAGAAAATAACCTCCAGCACCCAGATCAATGCCAAATTGTAAATATGCAGAAGAAAAATATTAAATTCTGTGTAATTGTTGTAAACAAAAATATGAACCTTGTGCTAATAACATCCTTGGGATCCTTCTGATCAGAGCGGCCCAGAGTTTTAATGGCTTCAGCCAGAGTTTGAGTTGTTTCTTGACTTTTGAAGAGCGTTATCGTTAGTACTCACATAGGACCAAAACTGAGCAGGAAACTGGAGACTTACGGTGGCATTGCTATGCTCTGAAGTTTTAGGATGTTTGCGTTTCAAGTACCCTAGATGCTCTCCTGTTGCATTATCCCCCCCACCAAAAAAAACCCCAAAAAGTCCTACTGAAAGGCATATTGGTTTTAAATGTAGGGAAATGGTTTTTTACTTTGACTGAAGGTGGCAGAGGTAACATTTGCTGTGCTTGAGCGCCCTGGAATAAGTAATGGAAGAGGCTTTTTTCACAGCTCTGTGCTCCTACAGTTCATATTACTTTCTTCTATTGCTACGCAACATGGTTTTGTTTATTAAGAATCAAGTGACATAGTTGTTAAGTTGCTACTAATTGCAACCCACAGCTATTTATGTATTTATGTTTGCATCCTTTTTGGGTTTTTTTCAGTTTTTCTAAGAACAAGCTTAATTATTCCTGTAAGAAGATAAACATGAAAAGCAGTCTGCAAATATAAAACACATATCTGTGGTAATCATCGTCATCCTGTTTTAATCCTGAGGACTATGAATTTTCACCAGCGCAGTCTGTAGTGATTTTGCTGTGAATTAGGTCTGCATTACTCACCGGATTATTAGCAAAAATAGTGTTGGATTAGGCCCACTGAGCTCTACATAGTATGTATCTGTAGTCAAATTTAAGAAACCAAAGTTAGGATAATTTTGGCTGGGTGATAAGGTATTTTAAGGGATGGTGGCATCACGGTTCGGGATAGCATATTTGTTAGATACAAATTGCAGCCTGCTGATGACTTTTTCAAATCATCAATAAAATAGTACACTTTCTCTCTGCTTCTCTGTCCCACAAATATAAGTTATCTCGGTCCTTATAAGCCACCTGGGAGAATTGCTTTTAGATGAAAGAATTAAAATATACCTCATTTGTTAAGGTTTATAAGCCACAGTGCTCTTGTTAGAAAACGTACTGCCGTGCGGTGGTAGTTGTATAGCCCTGTGCAGAAAGAACTATGTTTTCAAATCAGGCTGTAAACTTGCCCAGAGAACAGGAGCAGTAACCATTTGTCATTCATTTGTCATTCCCTTGTCTTCCCCATCGTTTGAATTCATCCTAAATTCTTCTTCTACATACGTTGTAAGGGCACGTTAGGGAATTGCATGCACTAACTTGGCCTACTAGTGCGAATTATTTGGTGCAGAATAACCGTTGTCAAATATAAATTGTGACATCTGGAGCTCATTTAATGAATGTAGCAATTATAATAGAAGAATAAGAGCAAGATATAAGAAATAATGCTAAAACTAGAGAAGCCTAGTTCATGATTCTCTGAAAAATCCTGAGCAAATGATTCAGTGATTTTAGGAAGTATTTTTTTCCAAATAATTTGATTTATTTATGATTTAAAACATTTCTTAACTTGAAAATTCCAGAAGCATTTTAGTGGCGTGGTCACATATTGCAAGTATCCATTTTTGCTGAATGAAGTGTTGCTCTGCTTTTTTTTGTTTTTTAAGCTGGTATGGTTGGCTTCTTTTCATCTAGCTACATCTGTTACTTTTTATAAATAAGCCTCCTCTCCCCTAAGAATCAAGCAGAACTTCTTCCAAGCCTTCTATTCTCAAGTGTAACTTCAGAAGTGCAGAAATAATAGCTTTAATACTTGGCCTTTATTGGCTAATTCAATAGCTTTATGTACTGTGACTGAGAAAGGTAAATGTAAAGGGGATTATAAGGCAAAGGGAGAAACTTTTTCTTGTAATTCTGACCCCAAAAGAACTTCTCTGCAAAGGTCCATCTGGCCACGGATCTGGCCTCTGCCAGGAGCCTGGAGTCAGTGCTTGGGAAAAATATAAGAAATAGGGCTGGTGGCGAGACTAAGCGTGCACACCCTCTGTTTTGGGAAGATTGGCATCTTCCAGAGTCACGTTGCATCTGAAGCGCCCTTTTCTGCAGAGTTTTATGAATTTCTTTCATCCATTTTGGAACGTTTTATACTTTTCCCTCCATCACAGTATGACCATGATCTTGTCTCTTAGCTATTAGCTCCTAGTGATGCAACCAATGACTGCAACAAGAACAGGCATAGAGGAGAGCCATATTACATGTCTTAAACTCTTTCATAGCTGAAGAATCTGCAAACTCCATCAGACTTGGAGTGTTAAGACATGAGACCGCTCAACCTGACAGAGTTTGACGAGCGAGATCGAGCCCCGTGCTCTGCACTGGTGTCGCCCCTGAGGTCGGTCGGGGAGGATTGGCAGAAGGCCCAATCGGCGCTGGCAGCAGCTCGTTCTGAGCCAGAGGGAAAACCCTCCTCCTCCATTCGCCTTATCTTTACGTGGTGGCACTTGTGAAGGCGTGGATTTTAGCAACCCTTGGAAGGATTGCTATCATAACGTATTACCGCTGTCTAATTCAGGGATTGACACAGGGTAGAACTGACTCCTTCCAATAAAGTAAGCAATAGATGACAGCTGTTTTGACAAACAGTCATATATTTTGCTATATTCTTTGAGGTTCTTAGCAATCATGAAAGTCTTCCTACAATTAGCTGTAGTTTATCATGTAGAAAAATACATAGTTCATGAATTTAAATTTTCTACTTACTAATTGCTCCTGAAGGCTGTAAATTTCAGCTTACTTAGTGGCACTCATCTGGAGTGTGTGATAGATAGCGATATAAGTTCACTGGGGTTATACTGTAAGAAATCCTTCGGGAATAAATGGTGGTTATTATCAGTGACCTGAATTCTATTATGATTTCAAAAATAAAAGTGTAATCTAACAAAACAATGATGTAGTAATAAATGCCACTGTATCCACATTAGTTCCTTTCTTCGACAAGCGCGTTTACTCTTACTGACTGCTGTTTATGATGTCTGCGTAATGTAAAAGGTTTATGGTGAGGTCAGCAAAATTCATCCATCAAATTCAGGTCTGAATGCAACATTCTGAAGCATCCAAGTTTTATTATTGGTTGTCAAAACCATTTTTCTCTGATTTTTTCAGTTAAAGTAGTTTATTGAATGAAATGGTCTAAGTCAGTTTTGAAAACATGTCTTTGCTTTATGGTTCTGTAATACTTGTAATCTTTTGTTTATTTATTTATTTCAAATTGCAGAGAAAATACATTTCTTTTGAAATATAAAGATAATTCAAAGAACAGAATATTCTAAGGAAAAGTCAATCTCCCACTCATCCTACAACTCGTTTTTTTCTTTTTTCCCTCAACTGCTGTCAAATGCGTCAGCCACTCATGTGAGTAATGTAATCCCGGATTTGGAATACGCTGGTGGTTGGACATATGTACAGCCCTGGTGGGAGTCCTGCCACTGCTCTGAACCCGAGAGTTCAGTGTCTCTTTCTGGTCTTTGTTATTGTACTTTCCTTTACGACAGTGTGAGAAGATGCTGATACGGAATAACAATGAGCTTTTGGAAGAGTAAATGTTTTATTTTTACCCAAAAGAAACTTATGCAATCAGAGCTATGAAAGTAGCTGTGAAATGAGAGCTATTGTGACAATTATAGCAATACAGATATGGCCCCCTCCACTGAATTCTTATGTGCATAAGAAGCCTCATATCAATAAGGAAGAACATAATTCTAAAACCTGGGCATGCATTCTAAATACAAATCCACATATTGGGAGGATTTTCCAAATCTAATGATATACAAAATTAGAGTAAAAATCATATAGGAACAGACTTTGGAGGGCAAATTCACAAAATGTTTTGATTTTCGTTAGGTCAATCCAAAGAGCATCCATCATTAACTGCTACTGAAAACTGTGCGTTATATTTTCTAGTGAATTATGTAGGGGAAGGAAACTGTAAGTTGATACTGTACATTGAAACAGATCTGTAAAGCTTTTAATTTATGATTATACGTATATTGATCTAAGAAATTTCAAATAGCTATCTTTCCTAAGTAAACCACAACTTTGATCTTTATAGGTTCTGAAAAGTCTGGTTTTTTTGAGGTTGTCTTTCATATTCCAAGTGAGTTCAAAAGGTGTCTTTTTTATTAGAAGTAGTAGGTCCCGTGCTTTGAAACTCCAGATGTATACTGAACAACAGAGATGGCTATATATTAATGTGTGCAGTCTTTATTAGTTGAAGCTTGATGGAATTTCAGAGTGCCAAAATAAAAATGGAGAATTAATATGCATAGAAGTTGTAAATTTAATTAGCTGGTGTTATCAATTAGGCATGCTCAGTAGAACTCCAGTATGAATTTCGATTTAGTCTATCTGCTGAAGAGTTGGACAAAATGCAAAAAGTGAATATTCAATTAAAAAATGAAGTTTATCAAATGTTCAGGTTTTTTATCCATCAATCCACTCGAACCAATACCATTTATTCACTGGAACACTCAAAATGGTAATGAACACTCTTGACCAAGCAGGGTGTGATTCTGTAGCTCTCCCTACTAATTGCTATTAAGTGTGAACCAATTGCTAGGTTTTGGTCTAAGGGTGGAGAATTTTTGACTACTGTGATATTATGGGCACAGTGCTACTGAGCAGTCAGTTTGTCATTTATAAAGCACTCTTTTAACAATTACTATGATCAACACACACAGTTCTTTATCAGTGAATCTAAGAAATTAGAGATGAAATGTTTATGCTGTGTCTTCTGGTCATCCCTCTTTTAGTTCAGGATTGCTCCCTGTGGTATAATTTTGATGAGCCTTCCACCATTTCTCTTTGATAATGAAGTAATCATTAAAGGTATATTAAAAAAACCCAAAAAACAACAAAACACTTTTCCTTTAGATTGTAAAATACAGGCAGGAAGTTTAGCAGTTGGAAAAGTGAACTTGCTGAATGGTTTCACTTTCCACTGCTTATTATGGGCCAGGGGAAAAAACAAGATTATATATGCATTTCTATAATGTTTAGCAAAGTTTTTGGTGGTTTTTTTTTGTTTGTTTTTGGTTTTGATATAAGAGAAGTTCCTAAAGAGTGTCATTAGATGGTCCTCTACAATGAAATGCAATTGAAGTGCAGTACTTTTGCTCATTTGTCCCAACTTTAGATAGTCTCATTACTTAGAAGTTATGAGTACACTTTTCTTTGTTGTTATGATTTCTTTTTATGTCACAATGTTGGGGTTTTTTTTTGTATGTGTGAGTGGGAAAAAAGAAGAAAAGAGGGAAAGTATACACCTTGTTTGCTTTCCTACTACATTTTCCTCTGGTTGTGTTTCTTCCTGTTATCCTCATTCATCTTTAGTCCTAACCGTGTGGGGCTTTGGCCAAAGTTCTCAGTTTCCAGGCTCCAAATACCAAAGGAACTTTTAATTTAAATAACATTTCAAAAAATGTAAGTAAGAAGAAGGTAAGAAATTATGTTTTCCACTAGATATAAGCTACTAATTAAGCTGGTATCAGACCTCCAGGCAAGTAGAAGGGCAATTTTAAAGTGTTGTTCTATTCTATTCTATTCTATTCTATTCTATTCTATTCTATTCTATGTAGTACTGTCAGCCATGATCCAAAAGAGGTCTGAAAGTAATTTTCTTTATCACTAAGCCACTAGAATATCTATATTTCATTAGCGTCACCTTTGTTAATTAACACTTTAATACTTGAATTTTTGGTAGATCCAATATGCATCATCAGATAGTGCCAACTAAAAAGAGGGTTTGTTCTGAAATCCACGTCTGTACCAGCGGAATCTGATTACATGTTAAATCTGCCCCCTACCTGCATTCAATACACTCAAGAAAAAATACCCGCTGCTTTTTTTAATAGCGACACATCTCTACTATTTCTTCACTGTGAGCCAGTAAGAGAAATGGAGCTATTCATGCATCACCAAGAAAACGGATAAATTACGGTTACAGGGAATTCTGCCCTCCGCTACTGGCAAAAAATAATAATTTGTATAATAAGGTTATATTTATGTCGAGTAGCCACAGGGTAGAACACATTACACATTTTAAAATATTTACTCTACAGAATTAATTTTTGAAAGTGTTCATTGGTGTCCAAGTACAAACGAAAATTTAGAGAAATGTAGATAACAAGTTATAATATTCTTTTGCAGGAAAATGTATTTGGGGCTGGTGAGGTTTCTATATTTACTACCACAGTAGCTGAGACCTTAATGTGAGGACCTTAAGCTGTGTGACCAGCATATCTCACATTTTATTAATTATTGAATCTCAAACCAAAATACCATCTCATAACCAAAGACAGTTGTCTTATTAGAAGATAATTAATTTAGTGACTCTAGCAAGGGAAATATTTTTCCACAAGGGAAAATATAAACAAAATATTTTGTAGTAAAAAGAGTTGTAACATGATGTAGTAATGTTTTAAAGAATGTTTCTGTGTTTTGGTTTGTTTGTTGTTTTTCTTTTTTAAGCTCAAATATCAGTTAGCACAGGGCTGTACAATAAAGCTGTCAAAATCGAATATCAAATAAAAAGAAAAAAATCTCTAATTGTATTTAGTGGGTTGGAATCCCCTGATAAAGAGCCCCCTGTATAGGTAGCAGCTTTTCCCGGTAAAAGCCGTGTCAGCACCCCGCTCCGCTTGCCTGCCTTCAGCTGGTTGTACCGCATTGTAGCAGCTTCACAGTGAGCAAGCAAATATTGCCTGACCTGGCTGAGCTTTGAAGTACCCTATCATTATTGAGGCTTTTCTGTATTAATTATATAATTTAGACTAATGGACTTGGACAGATGGACCACTCAGTGGATAAGGAATTGGCTGGTTGGCTGCACTCAAAGAGTTGTGGTCAACAGCTCGATGTCCAAGTGGCGAGCAGTGATGAGTGGTGTTCCTCAGGGATCGGTACTGGGACCGGTACTATTTAACATCTTTGTCGGTGACATGGATGGTGGGATTGAGGGCACCCTCAACAAGTTTGCCAATGGCACCAAGCTGGGTGAAGCGGTCAACACGCTGAAGGGAAGGGATGCCATCCAGTTGGATGTGGGTCCAGAGGAGGGCCATGAAAAGGCTGGAGCACCTCTGCTATGAAGACAGGCTGAGAGAGTTGGGGTTGTTCAGCCTGGAGAAGAGAAGACTCCAGGGAGACCTTATAGCAGCCTTCCAGTACTTAAAGGGGGCCTACAGGAAAGCTGGAGAGGGAGTCTTTAACAGGGAGTGTAGTGATAGGATGAGGGGTAACGGTTTTAAACTGGAAGAGGGGAGATTTAGATTAGATATTAAGAAGAAATTCTTTACTGTGAGGGTGGTGAGCCCCTGGCACAGGTTGCCCAGAGAAGCTGTGGCAGCCCCATCCCTGGAGGTGTTCAAGGCCAGGCTGGGTGGGGCTTGGAGCAACCTGGTCTAGTGGGAGGTGTCCCTGCCCATGGCAGGGGGGTTGGAACTAGATGATCTTCAAGGTCCCTTCCAAACCAAACCATTCTATGATTCTATGACTTTTATTCTGTAGACAAGAATTGGACTAACAATACATTATTTTTCCCGTGTATATGGTGTGGTCCCTTTTGCTCGGAACAAGACTTTGAGCGTGACCCTGCAAACCCTTCCATCTGATTTCTGCAGACATGTCAGCAGCACATCCTGATCTGCTCTCTCGAGGACTGCTGGTAGAACTGACGTATGGGCACGCTGTTAGCAACTGTGCAGTAGACAACATTTTGATTTACTGTTCTTAAATCCTACAAACTAATTTCCAAATCTTTCGAATTGTAGAAACAAAATTAAGTAATCTGGGAATATATTTCTTCGGTTTAGTCTCCTGTAATTTTCTATAGCGGTTCAAAATTAGACTTGGAAGGTACTGTTTTTCTTCTTCCCTGAATGAAAACATACATTTTGAACAATTTAGAAATTATAGATGTGGTCAACATAGGGCTACCTGCTGCTTCTTGGGCAGGGCAGGTATTTGTAATTGTGCCAGGATTTCACAGATCAAGTGTGAAATACGAATGTTCGTATTTCAAGAAATCTTACTCTGCATAAATGGCGCCTAATCAAAACTAAGCAAGTTGTTAAAAAAACAGGGCATGAGTCTAGGCTAGAGCCAATTGCATAAATGAAGAAACAATGAAATGGGCAGAAAAACATAAAGTTAGGATAAGATCCTTAGAACAGTAGCAAGGCAGTAAAAGACTTGGCATTCAGCGTGCCTGAAATACACAGGGAAAAAAACAATAACAGCTTGCAACGAGGAGCATAACAGCTCTCATCAAGATGAGTGACAATCATCACCAAGATACAGAAAAGAGCCACTCTGTAGGAATGGTGGTTTTTAGTTTAATTTGCATTATGCAACTTCTGTAGCTTTGCAGGTGGGCTCAGCACCAGCTCCTGTCCGTGCCAATTTGCTGCTCTCTCAAGGTTTTCCTTTTGCACAGCTCCCAGAGGAACAAAGCTGTCATACAGAGCGTTTCTGCTGTCCCCCAACCTGAAAATCCGAAGAATGGAGATTCCTGTGAGGATTCTCGATGTTCTGTATGACATGCTCATGTCATCAAGAGGCACTCGGGCAAGTATCAGTGCACCGTAGGGTACACAGCCATTACATGGATATATAAAATGTGTCCTTTGCCAGCTTCGTTTTTTTCTGACTCTTCAAGTTGTCCTTTCTATCCTCTAAATCTCTTTTCCTCTCAGTCCTGATCCACCTCTACCTCAGCCTCTTATGTCCATGCGTTTTCCGTAGGCTTGTCCAGCTTCTCATTTTTTTAGGGATGTGACAATACTCCAACTGAGACCTGCAGGGAGATGGTGGATGCCATTTTTCCATTCCAGCCATGAAGGGCAAAGTGTGCTGACAAAGAAAAAAACCCAAAACCATATTGCAATCTTAATCTCAGAATGTAATGTTGAAATTACAGCTGGTTTGGAAAATAGAGATAGTTTACAGTCCAGAACCTTCATAATCTCTGGTGTTAAAAGCTCAGGATCCTGCAGACTTCCTAACAGAGGGAAGCTGCTGGCTGTGAAATCATACTTTTTATACTTCTGATTTAAAAACTCAATTGTACAGAGTTGTAGAGAAGTAGATTCATAGCAATAATAAACACTGATTTAACAATCAATTTGGACAGTAAGTGGCTGAAGAGTCACTGAAACAGTGGTTTTCACACTAGAACTCAAATTGTGTACTGGATCTCCCCAGAGAACAGCCTCTTTCTGTCTTCATTTCTAGTCCTGTGCCAGGACCACTATTGTATCTTCAACAATAATTATTATTCTGTGGTATTGGATAGCTTTTATAATGGGATATCAGATAGATTTCAACAAATGATGTTTAAGCAAGCAAAGGGCAATCTAAAGAAAAATTTGGAAGATCAAAAAGTGTGAAAGATGGTGAACACATGAACCAGCAAACATGCGCAGATCGTTATGTATGCAGGGAGTGATTTTAATTTTAACAGGACGGTTTTTGAATACGTGGCCGTGGGCAGATACACAGAGGTGAACCAGCTGTAATGGGATATGATGGTATCGCTCTCTACCAGCTGGCTCTGCTCGGAAACACATGAGCAGTCCTCACGCATTTCATCGACGCCACAGAGAGCAATAAGAAATAAGTGAAATAATGACAGCCATCTATTATTTTCTGTGGCAGCTATTTGCTGTGTGAATGTGCCTCCACACTCCAAAGCATTTGGAGTTCTCCTTTGGCCGAGTCTTACATGTTTCACTGGAGGGCAGTTGGTCGTTAGTGGTCCTAGTTTGACTTTAATAAGTGAGCTGGACAAATAGATTCAATTTACTTAGAAGTTTTCTCCGATGTAGAAGCTTTTTTACCAGATGCAGACATATTCTTCACCTTCAAAAAGTATATTCAAACCTAGAAATCAGAGCTTACATTATTTCTGCAAATACTGTTGTTCTTCACATTGGTTTTCTGTATATTTTTTCCTGATTTTCTTTGCTACTCACACAAAATTCTATGTGTATTTTTTGCAGCATGATGCAGACGTAAGAGACCAAAAATTCTATAAAAGTTAAAATATATGGTTATGTGAAGTTTCTTAGTGTTATCCAGTACTCTTAAAGATTTTTACTAGAGATTATATGTAATTTTTAAAAGGAAATTTTAATCTTGCGACTTGATGGTATATGGTTGGTGTTTTTTTCCGTTTCTTTCTTTCTTTTTTTTTTGCCTGTAGTTAAGGAATAAGTTGTTGCAAATAGTTTAGAGCTGGCAATTAGATATGGAAGCATAGCATGGAAGCGGTGAGGGGTTCTGTTTTTTTCTTTAAGGAAGAAATATGGATCATGGTAGTTCTGCTATCAAAGTGTCGGATATAATAACGAGTGTCTGCACCTTACCCCTGCCCAGGTACCACAACCCCTTCTTAAACATTTAGCACCAAAGTCTCAGGGATTCATTCTAATCACACCATTTTAATATAAAGCGTTGCTTTTATCAAGAAGAAATATTTCACAGTTAAAGTTTGTCTGATCAAGTAGAAATATCCATAAAATAGTACCCACCATTCAGTAGAGGAAACAGCGACCATCACTGAGCTGTGGGACCCTCTCAGCTGGCCTGGGAATGGGGTGAGCTGAGGGCTGCTGAGCATTTGGATGCCCTGGGGACTAAAGAGGACGTTTGAGAAGTACCACCATTTACATGGAAGCAAAGATTTTGAAAGAGATGAAAAGTGGATTGGGGTTGTAGCACCAAAAAAAAACCCAAAACCCACAAAGATTATTGCCCACAAAAATATATCATGAAAAAGCAGAGGATGTTAAAGGAAAGGGTGTACACACGGGCAGCAGAATATAATTCATAACACTGAAAAGAACAGTAGAGCATAAACCTGCTTTCTGCCGTGTTTCTCTATCCTGAGTCCATCATTCAGGGAGCCTCTAGGCTTTTCCAGCTCTTTCTGAGCTTTCTAAGATCTTACTACGTCTGATATCATTCATTCTTGTTTATTATCTCTGCTTGCTTTTCTTTTTATAGATATTCAGCGGTGTTTTCCACTCAGTCGCTCATTCTCTTCATATATCTCATTTTGTTATTTCTTGGTCTTACTTAAGTGGATTTTGCTCACGTAACACTTCTGTGGAATTCTTTATCACATTAATTCTTTGATTTCATTCAACTCAAAACTAAAAGTAGATTAATTCTGTAATTCTTACAGCTCTTATTTGTTTGACATGTTGCTTTTTTGGCACTCTTTGCTTTGGGATGCACAAAGCACTGAGTTGTATGTTTGTCAGCATATTCAGTTTAAAATAAAAGACATTTCTGAAAAAAGCATGATAGAAATTCTTTAAAAACTCAGAAGATGTGGTAGCCAAAAAGACTCAACAATAAAAGACTCATAGAAAGTCATAATAACAAGAAGACCTAGAAGTTATGTTAGTAACTACAAAGCACTGAAGGTTAAAAGAAAAAAAAAAGAAAATTACTGGAAGACAAAATTATGAAGGAAAGAATTACTGAATTACAAAGCTGTCAAGAGAGGAGACAGAAACTGGCCACAGATTATTTCTTTTTTTTTTTT
>VUYV01000047.1:4111562-4141965 GCA_008711295.1 Anarhynchus alexandrinus
AAAAAAAAAAAAAAAGATTTTATCTAGGGATATAGTCATTCCTGTAAGAGATGGGAGATCATGAAAATACATCGGCTTTTTATTTTTTAGCTGTAATTGTCATATTACCAGATCTCTTAACTTGGGATTTTTCTTCTTCTACACTTCATTTTTTTCCAGTTTTCAGTTGCTTTTCCACAGATTTTTATCAACAGCCACCTTTTATATTTGCTGTCTCCATCGATGAAGAATGAAATTAAATAATTCCATCTGAACTTAAATTAAATTAGATCAGTTAAATATGGAATTAAATGGTAAATGTAGCTAATAAATACTTGCTTATCGATGTACACAGGATGTGTCCATGTAATTGGGGAAAATAAAACCAAAGGTGAAGTGATTGCCAAAAGTCTGGGAGATACTAGTATCTTAAATATGGACTTAATACATTTCTGGATTATTTGTTTTTTTCAGTTTTGAATCATGTTTTGTGTATAAATAGCCATATTGTTATAGTCCATGTGGTCCAGTGGTCCATTCTATCAGTCCATTGACCTGCCTGACACAGCAGTACTTCGGCTGTTGTGCCTCCTGTCTTACTCTTTCAGTGCATCTGGGAGTGTGGAGTTCAGTAGGGCCTTTCCCATGTGATTCTGCCTCCTTTGGTTAATTTACTTTGTGCGTGCTGTTTGTGAATTCAGTCAGTCATTTGGTGTTTCTGGGCTTTCCAATCCTGAGCACTAATGTGTGGGTGTCACTAGGAAGAAATTTTTTACGTGAGCTGTTTTGTACAGAAAGTTGATAGTGAGTTCCTTGAATTTTTCAGAAACATTTTCAAGAGCGCCTATAAATTTTTCATATGTAGAAGATAAAATACACAGCAGACAAGCATCCTGTAACAAATGGTACCATCTGAAAATGTGAAGTTATGATTGTCGTATTTTAAAGTGCATGATTTTATGCTGAGTCGGAGGCTGCACAAATCGTGTGGATGCGGACGCGTGCGTGTGCCATATCTCAGGCTGCTCACGGGGAGCGCTGACACTTTGCTCTGAAAGCTCCTTTAAGTCATCCTCCCGTTCCATTGCGACGGCTGAGGGAAGTTGTAATATACTGTGGCTGCAGCGACCTGGGTGGAGAACAGGAGCGTTCGGGGGGTTTAATAGCCGCAGAGTCTCCTGTGCTGGAGATATATTCCTCTGATGAAAAAGACAAGGCATTTGCATACTCGCTATTTTCTAAACAATCTTTCTTCTTCTGACTTTACCAACGTGCCTAATTCTACATAGACTTTGTGACCTTCCTGGGCTGCCTTCTTGATGTTTGACAATGCGGATCCGAGTTCATCAGACTGCCTGAATCGTGGAGCAGCGGTAGCAAAAGAGCAACTCGACGCAGCGGTATCAGCCTCATTAGCAGCAATAATGGGCTCTTAGTGCAGTCTTGATTCTCGGATGATTTTAATGGCACAGCTTTCTCTGTCATTTTTTTTTTGTATGGAGAAAGCATGAAGTCAGAGAACTTTTGTAGCCAATAAAATATGGAAGGTTGCAGATACACATTTCTTATTCTCAAGGTGTAGTTCTCTTTGTTCTGAAGAGCAGGCCATTGTCAATAAAAAATGTTTGATGGGAGATTTTCATTAGGAAACTCTGAATTTGAAATATTCAGGTCAGGAAGAGCACACTGTGATAGTCAGCATTTGGTTTGAACTTCTGAACGTTGGAAGGGTTTTTGGAGGTACTGCTTGAAAGAAAGTAAATCTCTGATCCTGGATGGTCTCTCAATTTATTAAAACCCTGAATGAACTAATAGAGGCACTTCAGAGAGCATTATACATTGTGAAAAGTCAGTAAAAATAACACTAGTCCCTTAAAAGTTCTCCATACGAATTTTTGGAAAGAGTTTTGGATGTAGTTGTATTTTTCTGATAGTTAAGCCAGGTAGGCAGCTGGGGTCTGCAGAACAATTGGGTTTCTTACAGGTTGACACGTTGCTGGATTTTGCTGGTATAATTTTAATTGGGAGTCTTGTTAGTAGTCCTTACATCAGAGTGTAATCCCGTTTTGTTCTCGTTTGTATTGAAATAAAGATCTGGTTTTGCGTTTAAAAGATGAAGTCTGAATTATGGCACAGCTCTGTATGATGCCGTGCCTCATTCTCACAAGGAAATCAACTTTCCTTTCCATTTGATCCTTATTCCAAGGAGCCAGCATTATTATAAAGGTTAGCAATTTGTTTAAATGTATTAGAGTGAATCCTAGAGGCCAACCGAGGTCTCCTCCCTTATCGGCCCAGTGCGTCAGAATGGCGCAGTAACAAATGGTAGTAGGGATGTGATTCTTCCCAATCCCAGTTTTCACGCTTGGGTAGCTATCATGCGACTTGCTATGCTTTTTAGAGACAAAAAGAGCTCTACAAAGACAGAAGAACTATAGGAATATGTGCCTCTTCAGTAAATATGGTGGGAGCCCAAACCTTACATGTCCTTTACCTATCCTACAGTGAACTGATGAAGGGGACGTGGTAGTCCGTTCTTGTATACGTTTTGAGGCAGAGAGTAGCTGCCCACGTCACATCCCCAGGTATGTAAAGCACATGAACTAACCTCAGAGTGAGCCGGCGTGATTTTAATATCGTAGCATATCAGCAGAGTGTAAAGATACGTTCATTTGCTCAATCAGTGGGATGTTTCTCCCGTCATCACCACGGTGCTGGGGTCCCCTCAGAACAATCCATACGTTTCATCTTTATACTAACTATGCCAAAAACAAAGAACTTGATTATCTCTAATTTTAATCAACTTTAACATCAGAGTCAAGAGGATATATATGAATCCTCCTTCAATCTTAGGTTGTGAAATTATTATTTTTTTGCAAAAGGTAGCCATTATAAACTTCCCTAAACTTAAATCAATGTAGAACAAAAGAAATCACTAGGTTTGACATTTTAAATAAATGTTCCCATTATCTCAAAAAAAAGAACTTTGGATTGAGGGGGGACTTCTGAGATGATCATAGTTGTGTTTTATTAATACAGCAAATTGTGTTTGAAGGAAAGCTAGAATTTCTGAAGGAAAGCTAGAATTTCTGTTTCTTCAGTATTTTCTTTAGGCTTCTTTTTAAAATGTAAAGTTTCCTTGGTTGTACTAAAAGCTGTTAAAAAATTGTATTTCCCTGCAAAAAAGAGTAGGGGGTGGGATATTCTGATACTACTTAATTTACACAATTCCTTTCTTACTAATTTAACAATTCAGGGTATGTTTTTTTTTCCCCATGCTTTATAGTAATGGTTGTATATGTGAAATGAATCTGAAGCATTATAGTAAAACCATGGAAATATTTCTTATACCAATAGCTAATATCCTGCAGCTCATCTGCATCCTGTAGCTGAATCACCTACTGCAGAGACAAGTAGAGCAAATGGAAGTGAAATAAAATATAAAATAAAAGAAGCTGTTCACTACAGTTGTCAATATGACCTGAAATTAGCATCACTTCTGGGTCCCACAACAATCTTTATGTCACCTGAACAATAATTATTATTTTCTATGTAAATGTTCCATAGGATTTTACTTTTTTACCCATAGCCAGATATGATACCCCAAAATCTGAATCAAGTCTGGAGCCTCAGCTGTGCTAGGAAATGTACAAGTCAGTGCAGCAACATATGGTCCTCATACTGAAAAACCTGTTTTCAGGAGATACTGCAGTAAAGCCTTGCGATAGGGTTGAGACTATAAAAAATGCTTCTGAGCTGGCGTCAGATATGCTGATAGCTGTGTGCCTGCGCCAGAAGAAGGTCTCAGAAGCTGGGACCTGTCACAGCCACGTTTTTCTGGGCGGGTTTCGGCGCTGTGATGAGCTGCCAGGCTCGGAGCCCCCGACCGAGCTGCCTTAGAGATGGCTGTAGCCTGTGCTGGAATAACCCGCCCCGGCTGAGCACCCTCAGCCTCCGGGGAATTCTCAAAAGGATTTGTTCTAGTCTGCTTTCGCTCGCTCCCGTCTTTCAGTCGGTGCATGAACGGTTTGGGGGAAGGCAGGCAGCTGGTGAGAAATCATTTCTATACTGGTCATCCACGGAAGTATATGAGTAAGGATACGTGCAAATAGTTCTACATATTGTTTACCTGTAAAAATTGCATAGAGGTGAAAGCCCATGCATGAGCAGATGTGCTAACATCTGTTTGTCACCTACTTCATGTGAAGCTATGTGGGAAATGGTTATATATTTGCTTCTTTTATTAAATGATATTTTTGGTTGGAATATTTGCTTTCTTTGCCTTGTAATTTTTTTTTTTGTTATGGAGTAACAGTTTGGTGTACAACACTGGTCTCTTACTCTTTGATTTCCAGATTCTTTTTTTGGATCAAAACCACTCTTTCCATGACATAGTTCTCATTCCCATAATAATGAGATTTTTCAAGCAAGCCCCGTGCATAACTGCGTGTACTTAAAAATGTTCTCCAAACCAAAATACTTCATGTAAAACAGGAAAAGGAATATCCGATAGGAAAAGGAATACATGAAATAAATGTGCAAATTGTTTTAGTGCTGTGAATATGGCTTATATATACTCATGCGGCTCTTGTTGCAACTTGTGACATCTTTCATAGAAGTGTCACCTTTAGGAGGCTATTTTTGGCGATGATGTTTCAGCATGGGATTTTAAGGGTAACAGTGGGTATTGGATATATTCTCAAGAGATCACCTTCACATTCCCTCAAATATTTCTAGGCGCATTAAAAAAGTGAGCAGTATATATTGCTGAATAGCTATGCACACTTGTTTTATTCTTTCTCATAAAACCAGATTCAGTAAAAACTTCACCAATATTATGGTATATTTTTCAACAGTATTCCGAGCCATTACTTTCTTTGGATAAACAGCAGTTAGTACAAACCTTAAATATGCATGTAGGAAAATATTCAGGCTCTATAACATTTGTCACTTGCAGAACAGCTAAAGCAACGGAGATGCACAGCCTGAGCTAGAAAAATGTTAATGTAAACCTTCATACCCAGAGAGTTTGGAATTAACCTCATTTGGCTTTCTTTAGCCGTGAATAGGCAGAAGAGGAGGCATTTATGAAACTTAACCGACTCTTAGTTTTTCTTCTTTGTTCAAAGAGTATGAAACTGTTACACGTTTTAGGAACCCGCAGGTTGCTGAGGGCTCGCTGTGCAGGGGCCGGTTACCGGCGCTCTGCAAGCTCCGCCACCAACCGCTTTGACATTTTCATGGCTTGTAGAGAAGTCAGTCGTTACAGAGAGGCTGCTAAATTATGGAAGCAATTTTTATCTTCCAGTTCTTTGCTACTATTGCTTCCTATAAACTCGGAGGACTGACAGCCCTTCATTTCTAGGCTGTTCACGGATGCCTTCTGTTGGCCTGCACCCTTTTTTGGCTACGCCAGCGGGTAGGCTGATCTCCAGCTCGCTTTACAGCCAGTTCGAGGAGGCTGCAGAGAAAAGAAACCTTCTTTTGCCTTTCTTCGTGCCGAACCCGGTTTGAGGATTCCTTACAGAGCTCCGCTGCTGTCACTGCAGTGCGCTGTGTGCACAGCCTCCAGCCATGGAGCAGATGAAAAAAGGCGGAGAGACAGAAAGAATTTTTAAAAAGGGGAGGCAAATACTGTGACTTTCCGCTTTGCTGCTTCCTTGGTATGTTCCCTGTCAGAATTTGACTTCGTAAATAACTCTTTGAATCTATATTTAGAATGGGAAGTATTTTAGCAAGAAATAAGACTCAGCACAACCAAATCTATTTAAATGCAGCATAATTGAAATGTCAACACAGTCATCAAATGCCTCAAGGTGTTTCTTCGGTGAAGGCTGGATATGACACAAAATAAATGTCTGAATACTGTCGTACAGAATAAAGCCTTTGTGCACTCCTCAAATCTAATCTCGCTCTCACCTTACCGAATGTTTGAAAACTCCTGGCTGAAGCCTGACTGCTGCTGTGGTCCCCGCTCTTCCCTTCTTTCAGGGAACTTGATGCTTCAGAGAAGGTTTTGATCTTGGAGGAGAGAGAAGTTGAAGGGCTCTGCTTGCCAGCAGGTGGGGAGCCTGTCCTGCTGGGACACCCGGCATTGGCTTGGAGCTCCTGCTCCGCTTGGCGGTACGGATCTCCCGCCTTTGCGGGGAGTGCTGGCGGGGACGTGTCACCCGGGAATCTTGGTTTCCTCAAAGTGATGGTTGACTCTTCGTTCAACTGCTGATGGAGTGGCTTAAAAGAAGACAGCACTGTTTTACACAAGCTGCCATCCTCCGCTCTTGGGAAGGGCCAGTACTCCACTAAGAATGGAGAGTAGAAAGTACCATTAAAGCGTCTTTTTTCATATTTTTGAAAACTAAACAGCTACTGTGTATTACTCTTTTCTTAGGAAATCCTCCAGTATGTGACCCATAACATGCCCCCTGAACCATGCTGCCCTACTGGCCTTCCAGTGGCAAGAAAACCTTCGTGATAAATGGTGGTCACAAGCAAAAGCGGTGCCCTTCCCGCTCTCCCCCAGTCCCCGACTGGTGCTGCTGGCCACGCTCACGGGGGCTATTGTGGTTAGAACGATACCCCGTTTCACCTGTATGTCTGTCCTAGCTGCCACACTGGCTCTAGATTTCGGTCTGCCTGTGTGACATGTCTTGGTTTCAGCAGGTGACAGGCAGAGAAGACTAATCCATCCAACTCTGGCTTTATGAGGCAATACTTTCTTTTTTTAAAGAGGTTGAGTTCAGCTAGATCTTTATCAGCAAACTGTGATTTCAGAAGGAAAATGAACTTGACAACTGTTTTAACAACCTGAATGTTTATGTATGTCTTTGGGTAATGCCTAAAGTCAATGTTTGTTAAGTCTGATTGATAAAAATGCGTGCCTTTCATCGAGGTCAAATTAATTTGTGGAAATTTGCTTTTGCTTACCATGCTGCTTTTGCACAGAATCCCTGTCAGACTTTGCTGAAACTATGCAGGCGTTTTCTCATTTAAATTATGATTATCTTCACCATGAACTTCCCCGTGAACACTACCTCATTTGAATGTGTCTTTTCTAAAGGATGCCTCAGATTGGATTCCAATTCAGTCAGGTGATGAATTACCTGACTTGACCTAATTCATTAATTTTAATGCTGTTTGAAGTCTATTTTACTCAGGGCTCCTCTGATAGACCTCTCTTATAGACACCTTTATAATAATGTCCGTTCATTGGCTACTTAAAGGACATAACTTGAAACTGGTTGTGACTGCCAGGATGCACGCTGTCTACTGGTTTGGATTGTGTTCTGCTTTAGGTTCTCAGTGTACGTTGTGAGTGACATCAGGCAAATGTAAGGCTGACTTTGCATTAGACAGTAAGGCTTGGAAAGGAGTTGTGAAACTGTCTGTTGAATATGTATGGATGAATTTATGTATATTCAAATGTTCATGTAATGAAACTGTGTTTAAACTGCTGTTTTCACACAGTACCACCACACCATATGTTGTAGCATAGTTCTTAAGTTACACTGTGTAGTGTAGTATGGGACTAAATAAATGGCATAATTTCATAACTGAGGTCATTAGAATATAGTTTTGTGGTATACAGAGATGGAGGGGTTTTTCTGGATATTTTAGGTATTATTACAAATACAAAAGTCTTGCTATGCGATAATGAAGTTAATTCTGGAAGGAAAAAAATATCAAAACACAACAAACAACCCTCCGTTGCTATCTTCTTAATGCGGATACATCTCGTGAGCTACTGTATTCTCCTAATGTTTGTGTCTATTACCAGTTGGTTCCTATCATATATTTCTGAACATGGTGCCTGCCTGGGTTATAGGATACAACTTCTATAGGTTTGTATATAACTAATTCTGGGGGGAAAAAAAGGAAGGAAGAATAGGTTTAGAGAAGGAATACGACATGACAAAGTCGAAAAAGTAAGCTAACACCAGAACTGGAGTAGGAAACCTTTTTGTTGCCATCCAGAGAACGAATTTTCTCATATTGAAAGAAAGACACATACAACAACTAGTAATGCCACACCAAAGAAATCATCAAAGCTGCTTCTGAACTGAAGTTTAACCACTGAAGGCTGCTGGAGTTGCCTTCTCCTTCTGAGCGTGGTGGGAGTTAGGGAGAGATGCGTGGAAGGACTGTGAAGGAGCTGCTGCAGGAGACGGTAGTTACTGCCTCCTCATCGCTCAGAAATGTTGCTCTCACTTACATACAGAAAAAGTCTGATGCAGTTTGTGAAAACGCTGTGCGTTTGCAATGCTTCAGCTGAGGGCAGGATGGAAGCACGTGGTGGTAACGTGCCTCGAGGGGAGGTGGGGTCCGTAGCTGCCGGAGGGCGGCTGGCAGCAGGTACGGCTGGAGGTAAGCAACTTCACTCACAAGAGTCACTAAAGCATGAAAGAAAAAAACATATTATAGACTTAGTGTATAAAAATAGCTTCAATTAATAGTACAGTTGTAGCCAGGTAACAGTGAGGAGCTTTCAATAATCGATTCTGACTTGCCCTACAACCTTACTAACAGAAACGAGACAGGAAAAGTGCTGCAAAATAATACATTTTTGCCTTCTGAAACCTCTCTTCTTTTAAATGTGATAGTAGAATTGTTTTTCACAGTTCTGCAAGTATTGCATATTATTATTTTTTCAGTTCTAGAGACTGTGTCTGTTAGAAGAGGCAGTTGGAAAGAAACGCCTTCTGTTTGGAGTGTCCTTTGTCCTGTCTGCTGGGCTGAGGACAGTTAAACAGTTGGCGAGAGGTAGAAAACAGTGATTTTTGGAGAACTATTGAGCATGTTCAGAATAGAGAACTTTTGGTAGTGTGCTGGAGGGAGAGCAAATGAGGAGCATGCAGCAAAATTAAAAATTTGGGAGATATCAAAAAGAGGGCAAGACTTGCTTACTGCAGGTAACTTGCTTACTTGCTGATTTACAAGACCCAGAAACTTGGAAGAAAAAGAAAAAAAAACCAACTCCCCTAGACAGGAATCTCAGAATTTTTTCAATCCAACCACCATTGAAAATTGATGGGGCTGCAAAAGAACACTGAATAAGGAGGCACTATGCTTGTTTCAGCAGGCCTTGCTTTTTGTTTGTAGAGACGGTAGCTAAATTAATCACTTAAATTCAGATTTAGATGCACACATCAAATGTTTTCCTGAGATACGGTGAACAGCTATAGCTCCCCTTGAGTCAATTCCTTCTAGCAGCTGGAGTTAAAAAATGCTCAGTGCTTCTGAAATTCAACTACTTGATTTGAGAACTAGATCAAATGAAGGATATAGTTAGAAAAAAATAATTATTTTCTCAAAAATTCAAACCCCTCAGGACTGTAAGTTTTGTTTTGTATCTTGTTTGGCAACTAACAGATTGCTGCTGAAAACAAGTAATAGCTGACTCTGTGTTAGAAGTTGTATTTATAAATTTTTTAGACTCCAGCTCCAGTCCTGGGCTGAAAACAAGGTTTGTCTATTGAAACACATGCAGAAAAAGAGAAATCCAGGTAATGTTTTGGAAGATCAATAGAGAAATATAATATATAATATGAAACATGTTATATAGAATCTGTTATATGTGTTATATATACTATAATTGTCATGTAATATTGTATTATCGTTACATAATCATAGAATCACAGAATGGTTTAGGTGGGAAGGGACCTTCAAGATCATCGAGTTCCAACCCCCCTGCCATGGGCAGGGACACCTCCCACCAGACCAGGCTGCCCAAGGCCACGTCCAGCCTGGCCTTGAACACCTCCAGGGATGGGGCAGCCACAGCTTCTCTGGGCAACCCGCGCCAGGGTCTCACCACCCTCAGAGTGAAAAATGTATTCCTAGTGTCTAATCTAAATCTACCTTCTTCCAGTTTGAAGCCATTCCTCCTGTCCTATCCCTACACTTCCTGATAAAGAGTCCCTCCTCACCTTTCCTGTAGCCCCTTTAGGTACTGGAAGGCCGCAATAAGGTCTCCCTGGAGCCTTCTCTTCTCCAGGCTGAACACCCCCAACTCTCTCAGCCTCTCCTCACAGCAGAGGTGCTCCAGCCCTCGGAGCATCTTTGTGGCCTCCTGTGGACCCGCTCCAACAGGTCCATGTCTTTCCTGTGTTGGGGGCTAATGTAAATGCATAAGTGTAATCAGGCCATAATAAACCAGTTACAGGTGGGTCTTGAGCAGCTGCAGTGGGTAAATGAAGGGAAATTTGATGCTCAGCCGAAAGAGACTGAGAGCAGAAGAATCCAGGAGATACAAAGGTGCAACAGGAATCAGGAGTTCAAAGAGCAGGGCTGAAGCTCAAACTTCAGAGTATAAGAGTCAATCTTCTACTCAGAAGCAGCGTTATAGAGTTACGTATCCTAGATAATACGCATCACTTCAGCCAAATAAATTTTGGGCTAAGAAAGAAGGAAAGCACAGAAATGCTGCTCTGCTGTCGACATAGACCGTCCCCTTCAGTCACCTGGCAGCAACGACAGACCGATCAACTCTTGTACTTTCTATCTAGTGTTAAGGAAGCCCAGCACTTTAGAACAGGAAGAAAAAAAAAAAAAAAAAGAAAAAAAAGATTAGTTTGTGCTGATAGGCTTTCCAAAATAAAGTAAGTTTTTTTTTTTTTCTAAATTTAAATAGAGTTATTACATCCTGGTGCTTAGAAAAAGTGAAGGTACACACTTAAATTTAGCTGCTGCTGCAAATGCTTTCCCAATTTAATTTTCAATTTCTGTTTTCTTCATGAAAAATTAAATTATACTGCAACTATTTTAAATCATTCCCTCTTTAATTGCCTTTTTATTTTCACAGTAATCATCTATTCAGATTTTCTACTGTACAGATTGTACTGAAAATCTCGTACTTAATGGCTTTTATTAAAAGTCACTAAATAAAGGACTTTTTTTTTCCTCAGCTACTCCAAGCTCATCTTTAACTTTGAGTATACCGCTTTTCCATTAGGCTTGGTAACAGGGAGTAGCAAGAAGGTAATTAAGAACCATTAAGAGCCACCAAGTTTGTTTCACTGGTGTTTTATAAATACATTTGTGCATGTCTCTTCACATCGATGCATAAGGGTGTAGCTGTCACCAATGTGTAAACAGTATAATTTTTCAGGCAGAAGTCCAGTAATAATAATATACTGTAGGCAAGATGCTTGTATCCTTTTTTTATTTTAATATTACTTTTCAAGGAAAAAAAGGTGATTCTATATCTATCTAAACTGTGAATTTCTTGTAATTGCTGTTAAAACTCCTGGCATGATCGAATTTTCTAGAAATTATAGGAGCACTTATCTCTGTGGAGGAAAAGTCTCTTTGAAGTTTGAGCATCCTCTAAGAACTTCTGCTACTAAGTCAAGCAAAAAGGACATCTAATCCCAACTAAAGATGTTCCACAGTTGTAAGAGGCTTCCTGCCCTCACACAGCTCTTCCACTAAAAGATTTTTGTTACTCTTGACAGTGATAAAAGCTGCTATAGATTTCTTTCACCGTATAACTAGAAAGCTACCAACAAACAAACATGGTTCAGGAGCAAGGTTTGCTTCTTGATATTTGATCCGGGGAAGACTCCGGAAAATAAATTAATAAAGAGACATTTTGTCCAATTTCAAATCCATATTTGATTACTTCATATGTCATATTACTATAAATTAACCATATTACTCCTTATGAAAGTCTTTAAATGACATGCAAAATTTACAGCATGCTTGAAACTGTCTTCTGTAAGAAGCATTTAGAGAGAAGCAAATGAATCTATTCTTCCAAAGTGATAAACTGTTTATCTTCTGATGTGTAACTTCTGATGATAATATTAGATGGGAGAACCCTGTAACTTAGGACTTTCAAAAATACTGTTGACTATCTATTATACAGTATTTATTCTGCATTTCATTATAGAATATAATTAGAATGTATACATAATTAACAGTATTTAGCAATATTTCACATTAACAATTTGTTATAAATAGTTACTTAGAGCTATTAACTGTAAGTGTAACTTCTACTTATACACAATATAGAGATAACAGTATTGCAATAATGTTAATGTTATAGTGTTATACTGAATAATTTTGAGTAATCTGATCTTGCAAAACTCCATTCTTGTGGTGCTGAGATGCAAGAAAAAAAAAAAAAAAGCTGCACATATAAACCAAGGCGATGCATTTATTTATTAACTTCCTAATTTGGATGTAGGTGGTTCTGCTTACTGAGTCCTCTATAGAGTCATAGAATCATAAAATGGTTTGGGTTGGAAGGGACCTTCAAGATCATCCATTTCCAACCCCCCTGCCATGGGACACCTCCCACCAGCCCAGGTTGCTCCAAGCCCCGTCCAACCTGGCCTTGAACACCTCCAGGGATGGGGCAGCCACAGCTTCTCTGGGCAACCTGGGCCAGGGGCTCACCACCCTCAAAGTAAAAAATTTCTTCCTGATATCTAAGCTAAATCTCCCCTCTTCCAGTTTGAAGCCATTCCCCCTCATCCTATCACTACATGCCCTTGTAAAAAATCCCTCTCCAGACTTCTTGTAGGCGCCGTTCAGATACTGGAAGGCCACAATAAGTTCTCCCCGGAGCCTGATAGTTCTTTAATGAGAAAATAGTCAGGTTCTCTGCCAAACCTGGAAGGAGCCAAGAGCAACTAGAGTTACATCCATCTCCTGTGTTGCTACTTGAACTTGTGAAAAGCTTCACTGAGAGCTACTAGACTTTTGTTATACTTTGTGAAGAGAATATATCAAAATAAGAGTTTGAGAGAAGTAGCGATCCCCACCAAACCTGCCGCAGTATTCATTGTCTTGAGCCAAGCACTTGGCACAGTTGGACTGTTCTCTAAAAAAATTGGAAGCTTTAGAAAAGCAAACTGGAGAAGAAAAGAAACGGAGGCTTTTTTTCTTCCCTTTTGCTTTTTTTTTTTTTCCCCTCCAGAAGCCAGGGAAGAGCCAGGTTAACTTCTAAAGTGCCAGAATGTAGTAGCCAAATGTTGAAATAATACATGAAGCCCTTGTGCAAATACCAAGGCAATTCCTTATTTATTCTCAGTAGCTAGAAATAGGGCTGATCTTTGTAGTACTATTTAACCTCTAAAGCACATCACCTGAGTCGCTCATTTTCGGTCTCATCCTTTGCAGCTGTGCCTCTAATAATCTCAGGCTGTGGCATGCTGAAATTGGCATTCAGAATTTTTACATCATGTTCTATTAACTTGTTTATCCGCCTTTTTTTGCTTGTGCCCTGGAGAATGAAGCTAAAGGGGCAGGATACAAGGATGACAGTTATTTACACTTTCCCCACTAATAAAATGTGACAATGACATCTCCCGTGAAAAACTGCAATTTTATTTTTATATAAAAAAATTTACCTTTTACCTGCAAGGGTACATACAGCCACACAAAAATAGAACTGTTACCTAAGCATAAAAGCTGCACATGGGTAAAAAGATTCATCACCTGAGTATGCTACTTACCAGTTATTTGATTTATAGGGTGGGCTAAGGGAAGGGGTTTATTTTGGGCTCTAGAGGTGGGAAGTGCCTTGAAAAAAAGTCCTGAAACACCAGCTGGGGAACTCACAATGAAAAATAACAAATGTCATTGTCCTCTGGAAAATATTCAGTAAAAATTAAGCTTTCCTATGTATTATTTGTGCCTATGACAATAGCATGTACAGGCGCTACCGATGCAGAGTTTTGAGCAGAGGAGGTGCCGCACGGGGTAGATCACCGCCGCACAACTAACCGGAGCAATGAAGGAAAAGCAATTCTTGTGCTTCTGTTGCTTTCGAACTCAGCGACACTGAATCAATTACACATTGCCAAAGGCTAACGTCTCGTTAGCTGGGTGAAATATAAGAAAGGCAATGAGGAAAGATGAGTCATGGTAAAATGGCAGCAAATGTTACCATACTTTATACAGTGTTATTGCAGATTTGATGTTTTTAGCTGGTGCTCTAAGCATAGTTAGTTCTTCTAGAAAAGTTGCCACTAAACACTCCCAGCTGGATCAAGGTGAGATGACAACAAAGCACCAATTGTACGCCTCCTCCCAGACATCAGGAGAGTAGGTTTGAGTCACAGTGATTTTCCAGGCTTTGGGATTCGAAGGTTCGTATCTCCTGGCTTCTCTGAACGTCTGAATTTAGGCACACTAACTTACACGTGTGAGACAAGACTCAGATTTGTAACACTCCGATAAGTGAGCTGCTAAGAAACCCACTTGCAACAGTATTTTGAGAATTGGCAATTGTCTCTCCAGACACCGGCAGCAATATACAGCTCTTAAGTGGAATTTGTCATGAACTGTGCACCTCCAATGGGGCAAACACACTCCAGAAGCCAACCCGCGATCCAGCCCTGCTCGCTGCGGAGGAAAATTTAAACATTCAGCCTCTTTAGCTGGCACACGCTGTAAATGCTGCTTATGAAAAAAATCTCTTATTCTAGCCCCTGCCACAGTCCAGAAGTATATATGTCTGTTTCCCAGGAACAAAAAAAGATAGTTCTCAGTTGAATAAGAATTTTATTTTTCCAGTATAATTTTTCCTTGCTACCAGTTTTTAATTCTCTTCTAGCTTAAAGTCCTTTCTCTTATCCTTCACTGGGTTTAGTTGTGCGCGTAAAAAAAGTCCAGTTACTGAATCACAGGTTTGATTCTCAGGGATTCGTTGTTATTCAATCCCTTTATGTAATTGATTCCAAGTCCTTGGCTGAGTTTCCAGGAAGGCACTGCCTCGTGAGCCTGAGGTTTCTGCTTGGCAATTTTTTGAGGATTTTATCTGTCAAGTGAAGTTGTATTCATGAAGAGAAGCAATTTCTGAGGTACTACTTCCATGAAGAGGCATGAAATTGGACGTTGGAAAAAGCTATTATAGGTGTCTTTTATGATTTCAAAATGATTTAATTATGTTTTTCCACATAACTGAGAACTGAGCAAAGTAAATAAAGATGCTAGCTTTTCTCTTCCAGTATCAGGACAAGAAAAGTAATAATCTTTTGGCCTCTCTGGAATGTTTTAAAACTCCCACACCCTTCCCAGCTCTATTACACCCTTTTATCTCCAGCACTAGTAGAGGCAACAGAACAAAGACGGAGGCTAAACTTGTCATTTCTCTCTGCAAACTGCCATTCCAGAAGAGGACCGAGACGTCTTGGTGTGCCACATAAAGGGAACACGGCATTGCAACTGCCAGGCTGTGTCTGCTTGAGGCACGAAGGAGATTATCAACGGAACTTACTGGGCCATTGGACTGGAGACTTGACATACATTGGTGTATGAAAATACACAAATTCCTTGCTTTACATTGTCAGATGGCCCAGGGGCTCCTATGCGTGACAGCTCCTACAGTCCACAGAGCACTTGTGACCACGCACAACCCTCCCCAGTATTATTAAAGCTTGTGTGAAATGCCCTTTGGGTCCTGCTTTAAGAGTCAGTCTGGCAATGCTGCCATCCCATGTTCTTGCAGTAGTGAATTAAAGGGTCAACTAATAGCCCTCGACTCCTTGCATTCACCTTCTCCCAAATCTGGGACTCTTAGTGAGAGGGAGCGCTTGTAAATACCCCCATTGCACAGCAGTCTGTGATCCGTACCAGTCTCACTACCTTTATTTCTAACAGAGGCTTGATATTTGCAAATATTTTGATTCTGATTCATCATACAGTGAAAGACTAAGGAACAATTTGCTGTGAAGACAGAACAGAGAGGTAGGAGCCAGGAGCAGAATACCTCCTCTTATCCAGACGGATTTAGTACATGGTAAATCACGAACTGGACATATGTTTGTGCTACCTGATCCCAGAGCTCTTGGGCTCCACTGCTCAAAGGTGCGCGTACGCAGAGTAACCTGGGTTATTATCAATCCTGAACAGTGATATTTTTTGCATTTCTGAATTATCTTTGAAAAACAAACATGCTGAGTTGTTGTTTTTTTTTTTTTTTTTTTCTAATCTATGCTTTTGACTTGCACAACATCTCATTTCCACAAAGTTTATTTGCTAATGAAACTTGGTCACTTAGAAGCCCATACACTGTAGTTAGGTAATTGGAAAAGTAATTCTTCTTAAAATGTATTGTTTCATGGATATTTCGTCTTTTTTCTTAAGCTGAGTACCCAGCAGAACAAGCAAACTAACTGCCCCACAGCATAAATGTATAAGACAGTCTTCAAGACTCATCGTTGTTATCCATACAGATCACGCTTTTCCCTGTAAAGTAATATATGAACTAGTCTANTAGATCACGCTTTTCTAAATTGTGTCCCTGTAAAGTAATATATGAACTAGTCTACCGCTGTCTGCCTGCATCTCACCACAGGTGATCAACAAGTGATCAGTGATGGCTGAAAGAATAAAGTGATGCAAAGGAGTATTTTTGCCTGATTTGGGGGGAATCAGTAGGCATTCATGGCCATTAATGATGTTTTTTCTATGATGTGGGCAAAGGTGATCTAATCGAAACCTAAGAAGATTCGTGTGACTTACAGTGAGCTCGTATGTGGCTCCCAGGTTGTAGAAAACATCAAAAATACCACTTAGTTTGAACTTTCTGAGCGGTTGAAATGTTAATGCCTGGAGAGATGGTGTAATGTCCAAGCCTAGCAGCCATGAGGACCGAAAAGAACACTTTCTATTGATTTCATTAGATGTAGGTATCAGGACTGAAAATGGCAGTGTGTAGAATTTCTGTGTAAGCATTTAATACAAGCAAATTGGCTGAGGTTGGTTAACTGAGTACTCTTGTGACGATCTGGGCCTCTGGCCATAGCACATAGCATCAGTTGCTGTTATTTAAGTATGGGAGAGGGATTCCTGCTTTCCAGTGCCTTTTCTTGGTCGCTGGATCCACCTCAGTCCCGGACCAGTGCAAGTGCTGCTCTTTACACCACATTGTTCAGAGCTACTGCAGAGGTCACCTCTGTCTCAGACATGTGGAGGTGATGCTGTGTAGCTGCTGCTTTGGGTTCATGAAGCAGGGAGAAAGGTTATGGCATGGAGGGCATCCCATAATTCTGTTGTAATTAACACACCGGTTAAAAACCTTCAGAGTCATATTCTGGTCTATTTTATGATAAAACTGGGATTAGTGTAAAATGGCAACGGACATTAATTTGACAACAATGGTGTCAGTCATGAACCTTCATTGACGAGATGTTTGAAAGTTTTAGTTTAGAGTCTTAATAAAAAGATTTTCATTCTATTTTGTGGCTTCTCAATAAATACTATTTCAAAACATAAGTATTTCCCTTAAGTTTATAGGAAACTCTCATCAGAATTGCTTTCTGGACTATAAAAAGTGTTTTGAATTTGGTACTGAAGTACATTTTAACAAAGGAGATTTTTCTTAATTCATGTTATATGATGCTGTACAACAAATCTGCATGAACTTTTGCTTAATGTAGATGGACATTGTAGATGTAATTGAATGAGGAGATCTGCGTGAGGAAGTTGGATGTTTCAGTCATTTACAAGAGACTGTTTTAAGAGGGACATTGAACAGGGATGGTGAGATACTGTGCGCTGGCTTCCCATTAAACAGGGCTGGAAAACCAGGATGAAACTACAGGAAGAGTCATACTTCTTCCACTTCAAAGTCCTTGTTACCCAGCAGCTAGATGAGCTAAGTGGAATGGTGTACGGGAGTGTGCATCACTGGTGAACTTACACTAATCACGCAGTGGGTAACTATTGCAACAGAACACTGTGGGCCTTCAATTATTAATTAATGTTTCCAGGGCACTCTGAGACTCACTCAGTAGTTTTTAGTTGGAGGTTGTTGTATTGAAAAAACCTGCTTTAAATTATTACTTCTGAGATGACTTCTTAAAATGTGTTCGGTAAATGTTTGAATTTACTGACATGTAGCTATGTTTGCACATACGTATATTTTATTACAAACAAAAAAAGGCAAAAGTATAAAGCATTATTAAAAAATGAGTGCTGCAAATATTCAACAGGGGTGTGTTTGAGCACATCAAAAAACATCATCAGCAGAATGTGCAATAAGGCTGAGCATATAAATATGAGAGTGAAGAAGGTCATTGAAATACTTGATGGTCAAAGTAAGTGATATTTAAGAAGCTAAAGTGGAAAATGTTGTTTCATCGGAGAGAAAGCTTATGTATTACCTCTTCCAAAATTTATAAATTTACTTTTTCAGACAGAAGTCTCTGTAACTTAATTTGGTTGACCTCACGCCAAAGTGCGAGGAACGCTCGTACAGCTCACTACGAGGTCCAGACCTTCCAACTGCTTTCAGTTTTAATAAATAACCAGTGCGGGGGCTGTACGAGTGTGCGGCATTGCTCCTGTCAGTGTCATTTCTGCTCCACAGCTGTTTGCTATTTTTCACATCCAAAGGTTAACTGTACAGAGTCTTACAACAGCACTTGTACGACAGCGTAGAACAGCATCACGTAGGAGTTTACATTTGTGTGCCTGTCAATTATGAAATTTCAGCGCCTTTTTTCCTTCGTTTGCTGAATACAGCATGCATTTCCTACTCCCTAGGGGGTGACTTTGCTTTTTTGTTTTATTAAGATACAAGAGCTGGCTCTATTTATTGCCTAAGTAGATAGCTGACTAGTGGAAAAGTCTGGAAGGTGACATGCTGTATGCTTTGCCTGAAGAAATGGAGATTTATTCTGCAAGGATGAGCAACCTCCAGTGTCCTGCCAGCGCTGGGCAGCTCTCGCTGCTGGAGGGAAGTTGGGGGTTAGAAGAGACGTGGGAGAGGGAGGTGACAGCAGCTTCCACGGGGAGCAGTCACTGCCCCATCTGCCTTCCCACCACCGTCTTGCCTGCAGGAGAGAGGAGAGGAAGAGAAAGCTCTCCCCCAACTCTCCCTCTCAACCTTATTTATTCTCCTCCCATTGCCGCCTGCCCTCTGCAGACGGTATTTAGTTATGCCCCTTCCCTGTTGTACGTTTCAGGCTGCTGCAGGATGAAGTGATGGTAGCAGGTCTTTGCAAGGAAAGGACAGCCTGTAGGGTCCACAGATTCCCTGAGGTTGGCAGGGACCTCTGGAGACCATCCAGCTGATGAACTCTCTGCTGAAAGCAGGGTCACCTAGATCAGGTTGCCCAGCGCCATGTCCAGTCAGGTGTTGAATATTTCCAAGGATGGAGGCTCCACAACCTCTCTGGGCAACATGTTCCTGTGTTCAACCTTCCTCACAGGGAAAATGTGTTTTCTTACGTTCAGATGGAAATCCCAGAAGGAATTTTTGGTGGGAGGGGAATATGGTTCATACCTCTGGAGTTTGACTAGTTAAGGACAACTTGTAGTAAAGGGACAATCCAGGAGAGGGGACCTCCCTCATCAGGGACAGACTCCTCAACTGTATTTAGATTTCCAGAGGTCCCCTTGAGAGGCTTCCTAACATCCTTTACCTCCCCAAAACGTTACTGAACCTTTTTCACACCAGAGTCTGCTCTACCGCTGCCGCCAAGTTACATTTTTTCTCTCCAAGCGGTCCTCAGGCGCTGAAAGGCAATAAACTTATAAGGCTGAGAAATCGTGAGCTAACTCTGTAAATGCATTTCATATGGCCATGTCGAGACTACTAAGCAGCTCAGGTGGTCTGCTCCTGTTGACTGACAGCCCTTTCTGTAGTTTATCCGTTCTGCCAGTCTTTATCACTATTCACAAACTTTATTAGTCACTACTTTCGCTTCTGGATTATTAATGAACATTGTCAGGCTTCATATCTCATTAGACACAATTTAATGACGATTCTCTGTAACTCGGTGAACCTGCTTCAGTATGTACTCCATACTGTGAAAATACCTCAAACTATAAACTAAAAGAAGTGTGTTCTTCTCATATGAAGGATATCAATTATTTTAAATCTATATCTCGTATCCAGATTAATAACCAGATAAATTCTCTTTAGTCGTGAAATCACTTACCCAGTTTAAATTTTCCCGTGTGAACTTCTCTTTAGTTTATGCTTAAGCTTGTGTACGGCAGCCAAGGTATAACTAAACCAGCAAAAGGTCAAAATAATGAGCCATTTCCACTGGTGAAGCTAATATTTTACTACATGCCTACTACCTGCTGATCTCATCTTCTCAAGTGTTTTGTGATGCTATGGTTGAAGAACACCACATAAAACAAATTGTTTTGAAGCTCAGCCAAATCTTGTAGGTCAAGATTTAGGCAGGAAGACATTTCAATAGTACATCCTTGAAAAATAAATTTATCCATGAACATGGTAGGGAGATACTGCTAGGTGGTATTTTGAAGATGGATATACTCACGTCTGAAAAGAAGTGCTGACTGGAGTATGGATTTGGAAGATGTGATTTGCTTATTTAAGCTTTGTTCTTCCTGCAACATTCCTTCTTCTTTCTGACTTCATTATATTGGAAATGACAAAGGAAAAGGAAAAAAAAAATCTGTCTTTTTTTTTAAATAGTATCTTGTTAATTGCAATCAACCTGAACTTACTCAGCAAGACGTGCCTATTTTCACTGAACAATAATCACAGTAAGACACTTCTGGTTTTGAGCAGACTGACAAGTGCATTAAACAAGATGTGTAATTTTCTTGTAATCATAAAATAGACAAATACATTTTAATGTCTATTTAAAATAATATCTTAAGTTGTTCAGCAGCTGATTGCCAACACGTAGACAGTGATGTGTAGAAAGATCCAATAGAGGGTTGAGATACCTCAGGTAAAAGTTATGAAGTGCGGTGTGTGTGCCACCCCGCTCAGCAGCGCTTACCTTGAGCAGACACCTTCCCTGCTACAAGTAAAACTTCCCGCGTCACTCGGTGTTAGGGACCAAATTTTCCCAACGTGGAGACACCTGCTGATGGGGATGAGCTCCGATATGATCATATAGTTAAGATGTAGTTAAGACGGCTTTTTCTTATCAATGATAACTGATATGACAAAAGCTCAGCTTTTACATGACAGCTTTGTCCTTATAGCACTTGCCTGGGAGGTGGGACCCAGGATTGCCCAGGTGTGCCTTCAGCCTCGGGGGGATTCGCACCTCCCACCCCATCAACCATTCCCCCAGGGGATGCACCGGTCACTATGTCTTATGCAATATAAGGTGTTCCTGTGTTGCATCGATACTGTTAGGAAAAAGGAAGTTTTGTGGGCTCAGAGACCGCACTTTAGAGTGTGACTGTCTTGCCTGGTGATTATAGTAATGGCAAAGGGTGGAAATACAGCAATGTGTTAATACGTTTTGTCCAGTAACTATTTTATGGAAGAAAATTCAGGAGCAGCCTGGTACCCAGGACAAAGTATACCATTCTCAAGCATCATTTCTCTGCTTATGTCCTGGATATATTACTGTAGCTCCCTGGCCTTAGGAAAAGATCTTGCACTCTGGAGTTTAAGCAAATGGAGTTACCTACAAGCAGTCCAGGCTTAGACATCTAAGCTCTATGAAGGAAAAGGATTGCAGTTATACCCAGGACTTACAATTTGCTTTAACTTGCTATAGGCAGTTCAGGATGCGGGGTTTTTCGGTTGTCATCCCAGGGTATTGTTACCCTGTCTGCGCATTATATCGAAATCCTGTACTGCCTAATGGATCTCCGGGGCTAGGCAGCTGGAGGCTGGCTTGCAGACCCTAACTGTAAATGTCTCCGTTTTTTAAGACATCTAAGCTAATTTTTTTCTAAAAGGATTTATTTTCACGACTAGGAAAAAACAACTTTCATCTTGTGTTTTCCCAAGGCTCCTGAGCGTGAGCCAGGAAGCGGCAGTGCCCCGGCTGGTGCGCGGGTGCAGAGGCTGCAGCTTGACCCGCACCGGCCATGGGAAACACAGAATAGGTGGAGGGAATATTCATCTGAGCACTTTTCTAAGGGCAAAAAGGAATCTCTTTGTCTAGCCTAAGGTGTAGTTCCCCTTCTCTCCCTCCTATTTGACTGCAATGGGGCACGTCTGCCATATATTGCCTGTTTTTTTTTTAAATTTGACTCCTGCTTCTCTGCTGAACTTTGACTGAGGGCACCCATAGTGGGAGTATAAGGTTATGAATCTGATCTCTGATTTCCATATCTCTTTTTCAGTGGTATTTGTACCATAAGAGAGTTACGGGCCAAGGTGTGTGACAAAGATGATTTTTTTTTTTTTTTTTAATGGTACGATAGTCAAAACTAATAAAATGACCAACAAATGTAAGATAAAACCACGCTGCATTATTTCAATCCAGCAATTGAATTCTATCAATCAAGCTGTGCTTTTCTGTCAGAGAAGCAAACCGTAGAGCTTTATATTGCTCATATAACATCAACAATAACAAGCAAACAAAAAACTTAGGGTAGATTACATTAAAGAGTCTAATCTGTAAAAGAATTGTACTTCAAAAACTCGGAAAATGAACTGGAAAAGAAAAATAAGGCTTACAGCATATGTGTGATAAGAATGGTCTAGACATCAGTGTATGAATATTGAATCACAAAAACCGAATAACACACTGATAATATCAAGTAAATTCATGAAGCACAAAGCTGCCAAAAAGAATAAAAATATTTAAGAGAAGTAAGAATATGTATGGCGTACAATTAGAAGACTAGTGCAGTAACAAGCTCCCCTAAGTTTCCCTTTGGGTACGTTCCAGAGACAAGGAAAAAAGGATTAATCTTAGTTTCATAATGAAAAATGATGTTTTAGCATAAGAGAGTGCATTGCTTGGATAATATAGTAGTAGAAGGAACCTCCTGGGTCATGAACACAGTTTCTGGTATTTCAGGGGCCTTTCCATATGCTGTCTTTCATGAATCTATCATGATCCACGTCAAAAGCATTTATTTATTTTCTGTCCCTGCTGTTCCCATTCAAAGAGGAGTTCCAGAACCTGATTACGGTAATAACTAAGAACCTTCTCATTTTCAGCCAGAATTTATTAATGGCCAATTTATACCCATTTGTACTTCTGCCAATAGCCCTTTAGCTTAAATTGTCTCTTTCCCCACTGTTGATCCTCTGATCCATTCATAGACAGCAGTCATAATTCCTCTTTTTTTTTCTCTCCTGGCACTCATCAACACAAAAACTTGCAGTCTCCCCCCAGATTGCAGCTCTCCGTTCCCTGCTAATCCCTGAGGCCGTTCTCCGATCCTGCTCAAATCTGAGTTTATTCTCCAGGTATCCACAGGCACAGACGGCTGCACCCTGGAAGAAAAGGACTCATGAGCATCCTGGGCCTTGATATCAACACTTTCTCCATGGGAAACACTCATCCCAATGCTCTCAGGGATGCATTTCCCTTTTTCCCAGGCAATGTTGCACTGGTAGCTCATACTCGTTCTCTGATGAACTCTGACAAGGATCCTTTGTTGTTTCAAATTGTGAAACCCCGAACTGACAGCAGAAGCTCTGCTATTATTCCCTAAGCATATTATCTTGCACTTTGAACTATTAAACTTCAGCCAATTTCTTTTACTTCCTCCAGCTCTGTACCATTGATGATTTTCAACATTATGTAATTGGTAAATGTTGATTTACGGAGTACTGTAATGTCGTCTATACTCCCCGGCATATATTGTCACTGCAAAACGAGCAGTATTATAGAGGTACTTAGAAAACATAATTGGGAACCCACTACAGCCAAAAGGCCTTATTATCATCCGAGTGGCTCAAAAATAAAGGCATCTAAATGCATTTTGCTGGCTGTGAATTTAGTCCTCTTTCATCCTCTCAGGAAAGGCAAAACTAACTGAGGTATCTTCGTAAATCCACTCTATTGTTCGACAAGAGCCAAAAAAGTTTCCGGTATTAAGAAACCGCAAGCTGAACTCTTTTCTTGTGAATGGAAACAGCCAAAATGTCTAAGCTTGAGAACCTGGTATGAACCAGTCGTGAACCTCATGTCAGCTCAGGAGGAACTGCCAGAAAGGGTAGTCAGAGCAATTGGTTAATCCTTTCATTAAAAAGCCGTTCAAGAGATGAGAGTTTCTTATATCATTCATCTTGGATGAACTACGATAAGCAGTGTATTTCCTTGAACACAGAAGGAATAAATGAGGCCGGGATTTTATTACTATGAAGTCCTGTGGGAGCGGTTTGTCCAAGAAGCTTACAGCTCCTCTGAGTCATTGTCAAAGGTATATCACTTTAGGGGAGATGAGATCGGCGGCGTCTTTGCCTGATTGACTGCTCTCCTATGGGACTAGATACCTGGGAGTCAGAGGAATATGAAAGTCAGGAAGCCCAAGATTGACATGGGTGTCTTTGAGAAAGCAGGGGGGCTTTGTGGTGGAGCTGGAGCACCACTTTAGAGAGACTCGTTCGTGGGGATGTAGGGAAGAAAAAATGCTGCCCTTCATGTCTCCTGTGGAAGAAAGAAAACACTGAACAAAATGACCTAAATCAGAGCTGGATGAATTGTCAGTACTCCCTGGACTTGGAGAAAATAGATCATCCTAAAGGCACTCACAACTACTTCTGCTACCCTGTATTTCTGCAAATCTCATGCCTTGCTCTGCAGCTCCGCGACTTGAATTGTGGGTCTCCTTGCAAGCTATAAAGCTCTGTCCCTTTGCTTTCCCTTGGTGCAGCTTCTTCCTTTAAATCTTACAGCAGAAATACCGCGCTTTGACAAATTCAGAGGTTTCTGTAGCTGTGATAAAAGCAGAGAGCTCAGTGATGCTCATTCTTCACTGCCTCGGTGCTTTGTAAACCAATTCACACGGAAAGGGAGACCAAAGTGGGTGCAGAATTTTAGTCTGATCCGCAAGCGAGGTAGGAAAGACAAGAAATGAGGGTCCCTGGCTTTTATCTCTTTAAATTTCCTATCTGCAGCATTAAAAATATCAGCGTTCACTGCTTCATGATTTTTCTTTGCCTCCTCACCTCCTTCCCAAGAAGCCTGTTACAAATCTGACCAAACCATAAATGTATACGCTGTCTTCCTTAGCATGTTCTTCAATACTTCAAACATTTCCAGAGGCAAGCAAACTCCATTTTCTTCCCAAGGTTTTCAGCATCAGTTACTTAAAATGAAGAAAACAAAAGAACGAGTGAAATAAAAGATATATTTGCTTACCCTCGGCGTTGTTGTTGTATTTGGTGCTTTTCCTGCTGTGGATTCCCTTGGCAGGTTTAGCAGATCAGCGACAGAGCAAAAATGTTCTGGGGCACGAGGGTGTCTCTCACCCGGGCAGTAAGAAAGCTCTTCACTGGAGCTGTGAACGGGGGCAAATTGCTGTTGTAATAATCCGATGGATAATTTAGTTGGGGGGGAAATGTTAGTTTGAAGTCAGAAATGCATGGAGGTCAACAGTGCTTCTTAAACGGATTTGTGGGGAAGTCTGGTGTGTTTGAAGGGTTCCCAGCTGGCCCAGGGAAACTGGAAAAGTAGTTCTAGTGTAAAACTTAAGGCAAGCGGTAGGTTGCTTCTTTGCATAGCCAGATACAATGAGAGGTGAAATTCTGTGTTTTCTCACTGGTCTGGTTTTAACTGTCTCAAACCATTATTCCAGCGGACCGTGAAACATGTGTTTTGCGAGAAAAAAATTGAAATTAATTGATCGATATTCACAACGAAGTGAATGTAAAGATGTGCATAAGAGAAGGAAGTATTAGTGGAATACCTCCTCAGAGAAGCCCTTTCTAAAAGCGTAGCAGATGGGATGAGAACACCAACGAAGTTGTGAGAGACAGCGTGAAAAAGAAAAAAAGCGCCGAAAGAATGAGGGTTGAGATGTGTGGCAAGAAATATTTTTGGCAGAAATGGTCCATCCGCAGCGCTTCAGTTGTGCTTTCTGTAAGGAAAATGCAACCGTTTTGTTGTTGAAAGCCACCCACGCGATACCGCGATGATTTGCAATCAATGAAATGCAACAGGTTTTGTAACGAATATGAGCAGATAGGCTGTTTTTATTAATTTTCCCTTAATGGATCTCGCTTGCCAATGTATTGTTGCTGTTCTCCAGCAGCCTTTGCTGGCTGTGCGCGCGTCCCACTGTTGTGCTTTAAGCTGCTGGCTGGCTGCATCCATTATGGAAAGAGGGCAAACAAGCCAAATCCCCTTCGTGAGTCAAATAGTTATCATCCGGTAAAAGCTCCTGCCTGTATAACATCAGGCAAATATTTGAGGAAGGAAATTATAGGTTGTAAAGGATGGTTGCTCCATGTTTGCTTAGAAACTGAAATGCATATGTCGATTTTGTTCAGATAGAAATATTAAATAAACAGATAGCACCTAGTCAGCCTGGGTTCCGGCTGCACGCCTCGTGCGGTCCCGCTTTAGGTTACCCTGGGGGAAGTTCCCTGGTTTGCATTCTGCAGGGCTCTTGTTCTTGGAAGGGTGTGAGAGATTTAAGGACTGGACTAGGGACAAGAAACCAACAAAGCAAGCTATGGCCAACAAATGTATTGTCTTCCTGTTCACAGGGGCACAAAAGGCAGAGAAATAACCCACAAACCACTTGGAAAATGGGCAGGTTTAGAGAGCGGATGGTTTATCGGCCTCTCGTCAGTCTGTGGGTTGTGTCCATTCCAGAATTCTAGGGAATGCCCTGTGGTAATGGTGTGAAACCTCTCTGGTTTTAGCGTAGTTGCATTACAGTAAGCAGTAAGTTTGAGTGCCAGCCACATCCACTTTTCTCCCAAAATTTCAGCTTTATTTTGGCACCGGCAGACGTTCCAGAATGGAACCTCCAGGGCTCAGATGCTGCTGCAGACTCTTCTTCATATTCACTTTCATTTTACTCCCAAGTAGAACCTGGTGAATAATGATCAGACAGATTAAAACTGCCCACATATTAAAATACAGATTTCTCTTTTCCCTTAGGACATACCCAGTTACTTTCAGCCAGCGCTGTAAGAGAACCTTTCTCTGTCCATTTGCAGGTTATTTTCTGATCCATCTGCGTATAGGTCTGGAAAACATCTTCAGATCAACACTTCAAGCTGTTTTCCTCAATCCTTTTCTTATTTTCCTGGAGGAAAAAAATGTTGTTGCTCATTAAAATATTATCTTTTTTGATCAGCAAAATTATCGATACGTGTCATACCTCTTGGGGCTGAGAAGCATTTGAGGTTTTTTGGTTTGTTTTCATGCTGGTTCATGCTGAAAATCATTACAGTCTGTATTTCTACAGTATTTCCTCTGGTTGTTAGCATCATGCCGTGTGCTGATGGTGTGTATTTAAGCAATAGATCCTATGAAGGACATCGGTAGTAATAACATATATAATGTCCACTGTTTACCCAACATTACATGTCCAACGTTAAATTATTGAACCAGAATGTGTTCCCATTGATTGCTGTGAAGGTGATATCTGTATCAGTAAATCAAAACAAGCTTTAAAAAGATAGAAAATCAATTGATATGAGGAATAGGAAAGACATAGATGTTTAAACCTTTCTCATAACCTTGGCTGTTTTTTTGTAACTATAATCTAACTCTTTGAGTTTTGGAGTTTGGTATTTTTTTCCAAATCATTGCTTTGACTGAAAACGAGTGATGTGCAAAAAATGGATGTCTAAGCAGAGCAACAGTACACCTTGGTAATAAACTTGTGAGCAACTTTTGATAGAAATAAAATGCTGATTTCTATTTATTAACTTGCTGAAATGCAATTTTCAAAGTAAGTATTTTGCACTGTATTATGTGTCATATTTCCAAAACCAGCTCAGGTACATGGTGGCGGTGTTTCCTTCCTGAGACAGGCACTTACAAATATATAAAAGTTTCTAAAGTTTGCAATTTAGGAATAATGAAAATATTTAGTAACATTTTGCTCTGGTTAATGTTATTTACAGAATTGCTACCCAAATGCCAACAGATGAATTGCCAATACAGATGTGCCATTACCAGGAACGGCACCAGGTGTTACTGTGGCGATGGATATGAAACAAGCGGCGATGGAAGAAGCTGCTCAGGTAAACAAGAAGTAGGCTGTAACGTTGACACCCAGGGATCCCGATGGGTCCCTGGTGGCTGTCGGGGGCAGAGGGCTGGTGGTGGGCTGCCAGCTCTGGCCAACGGCGGGCTGGTGAGCACGGCCGCTTCCTCGCCCGTCTTCAAAGGTGTTCCTCAGGAACGCGCGTGGGCTTGTGGGGCAGGCAGGGGGAAAGGGTGCTCCTCCAAAACGAGAGTCCGGGCCTCCCTGGTGACTCTTTGGAGCTCCTGTGCTCCAGGAGTAACCATTTATAAGTTACTGGGAGGAAGTCATCCTCGGCCAGAGCGGAGGAGGTGGGGAGCGTTTCCCACTGCTCAGACAGGCTTACAGCTCGTTTGTGCGAGCCGCTCTCCAGACTTCGCTACCAGGAGACCCTGGAAAACTTGTAGCGTTTCGCCTCATGCCCATAAAGTCACACCTAGATTAGAATTTGATAAATGAACACTCCCAGATCATACAGCTTAGCTGGGAATGTTATTTCGGCATAATTAATTGTAGACTGAAATTGGTGTTCTTTTCCATTTTTGAAATATATGACTTCTTAATTCTCTACCCAGGTATTTGTTTCTTGTTTTATTTTTTCTCTTTTTATAAGCAGATTGGAGTTCTGTTGCCTTATGTATGCGCTCACTACCAATCACTCCTCTCTCCAAGTAATAGTGCTAAGCCAGATTCTTCATAAATATAATTTATTATAAGTTCTTTTGCTCTGTGGTTGTCATGTTTTGTGATGGAAAATATATCTGAGGAAATAATTTCAACAGCAGTTTTTAAAAATGTCAATTTATTACTTAAACCCTCAACCACTGTTAAATAGCATATCTTGATTTTATGGTATTGTGCCTATATACCCTAGTTGAGAAAATTGTTCTTTATATTTATTAGAGAAATATATAGGTTTTGATGTATTGGATGATGGTTTAATGTAGAAGTTGTGACAGTTCATTTAAGGAACTATAAGACTTTGCCAGCATAAATAGGTTGAGAAGGATAATCAATTATTTCCTGTCTTCAAACGTTGCTTCATTCATCGCCCCTGATAACTAGTGGTGCCTAGTACTAACAAGAACCCAAATGTCTCCCCAGCATGCTGTAGACATTGGATATTACTTGAACAAGTGAATGTTTAATCTTTCAAATTTAATAGCTATTAAACTTGAATTAAACTGGCTTTCTGTTTGGTTACTGGACTAATTTCAACAGGCAACATCTGTGATAAGGTCAGGGCTGGAGAATAGGAAAACACAAAGCATCATGCCATAATGACTTAAACTTTTCTTTTAGAATTCTGATTTATTGTTGAATTTTATTTTCTAATCTTTAAACAAGATTTCATTAATGTCCCTTTAGATTTGAATGAATGTAATATATATGGAAGCTGTAGCCAGATGTGTATAAACACAGATGGATCATACACTTGCAGCTGTGTGGAGGGTTATGTGCTTCAGCCTGATAACAAATCCTGCAAGGCCAAAAATGGTAAGTTTTAACATCTTCTTACCTTAATTAAAATATTTTATGTTTTGGTCCTATCTAAAGGATAGATATGAAAAAATAGAGACGAACACCGGAGAGAGAGTCTTTCCTTCACTGTACTACAAAGAGCCACAAAACAACTGTAGAACAACTTTCCACATATTACAACAATACTCCAAGGGAAATATTAGAAGTTATTATATGGTTATTATTAATTAAAGTGAAATACTCAGTTCAGCCAAGATTAGAACAGTTCCCAGTTGCCCTGTTCATAAATAAATCAAAGATTTTCCTCACACCAACCAAATAGGCTGCTTACTCTGGAAAGACAACGGAGACAGTGAGAAGGCAGAGGAAATGATTGTGAGGTGATTGTAGCCATAGGATAAAACAAGACATGAGATTGCTTTGTCCTTGCAATATCCCGAGAGGTGAATTGCATGATATACATATTCAAACTAGGCTTCTTGTTTCTAAGTGCATGTTTTCATTAGTAATAGTAAGTTGGGTATTTGAGGAAATTAGTGAATTGTGTTTAATGAAGTGATATTGTACACTACATTTTCTTACTCAGCATATTGAATTAACAATGCTTTTATATTAAAAAACCTAAAAAGTTCCTTAGGTAATTATTCAACATCCACAACGATTTGACACCCAAGTATAAAGCCGTGTTTGTTATATTTTTTTTGAGTCTTCCTTTTTCTACTTATTTTGTTATCAGAAAAGAGGAAGGCTTACCGTTGTTTTTTGGGGTTTTTTTTAAGGTTCCTCATGTAAAGAATATTGCTAAATCTGTTTTGACTTGAGCACCAGTAAGACTTACAGAGTTTTTTAGTGCTTGTACCAAGTTTTGTATTGATTCACACAACATAGCTGAGCAATTTTTTTAAAAATCCACAGTGAATTACTGTGAGATAAAAAAGTCATAGAATCATAGAATGGTTTAGGTTGGAAAGGACCTTGAAGATCATCGAGTTCCAACCCCCCTGCCATAGGCAGGGACACCTCCCACCAGACCAGGTTGCCCAAGGCCACGTCCAGCCTGGCCTTGAACACCTCCAGGGATGGGGCCTCAACA